>KV417563.1:264881-319355 GCA_001630335.1 Athelia psychrophila | reverse complement strand
AACAAGAGCTGAGGCAAAAGGATGAAGCAGACATATGACCGGCGTGGTTCAATATTGTAAACATAGAGCGAGTTGTAGACGATTGGCTTCGCCGCGAGCTCGGCCTGTCGGCCTCTCCCGATGAGCTCGGCCTGTCGGCCTCTCCCGATGAGCTCGGCCTCCGGCCTCGCTCGTTGTAATGAAATTGTCACAATGGCTCGTGAAGCATCCGCGATATATCCCGAGAGCAGAGGGTATAAAGTAGAAGTGGGAGTTGAGTAGGGGACAGGACGTTTTGTCTTTGGCTTTATGGACACTGCGACTGGTCCTGCCTGACCTTTCCTCGAAGTAAAGTTGTATAATCATCGACTGAGATTTGATTACAGGCAGACGTGGAGTCAAGTGATTTCAAGGACGGTAGAAAGGCGTCCCAAACGCGTCTGAGTGTGGCACCCTGCTTGATCAGACGGGGATTGTAGATGCCTGCATGTTACGCGGAAAGATTGATTGGACTGGAGCTTGATACATGCACGCGCAGGCGAGGGTTTGATCGATAGGGGTTTCAAAGTTGCCACCGGACGCGACGCGTTTCGATGAGACTGGAGTCACGTGTCACCAAAAACCGACACAATGCCTGATATTATCACGCTCGTCTGCCTGATTCTTCAGCGGGACGTAAATGCACGGCATTAATGTATTCCATCATCAATCCTCTTCCGCGTTAAGCTCCAGCACTATCTCTCTCGCCTCTTCCGCAGTGAACTCCTCTTGGCGAGACGCAGCAACAACAGCTTGCACTATCCCGCTCTTCGCAATATAAACCAGGGCACTCAAGGAGGCCAGGGCTATCCATCCCCATTTCATCCGTTCAAACTGGACGTCGTCGGGCTTCAGCTTTTCGTTCTTTGGTGTTGTATTCTTTGCTGATTTTAAACTCGGCCAAGAAGGGATGAGCGAGCCAAGGCTGTAGCTTTCCTCGGGAAGAATGAGGATGTATGATCCTGTGGCTGGTGAGGCTGAGAGGTGGATGCGTCGAGCGTGGCCACAGAGAGTAGGGTACGACTCATTCACCAGAGTTTGGAGGAGGGGATCTGGGAAAGGCGTGTCCATGAGTAGCAAGAGGTGGGATGCAAGGTAGACGTCCATTGTGGTGGGCCTGTGTAGAGATTATGAGCGACTGTTTATAATTTAGAGATATATAAATCACTTTTCACCAAAGATGAACTGCTTATCACCTAGCAGTCGGGCATATATGTCAAGGGAAGACTTTGCCTTGTCCAGAACCTGCAGAGCCTTCTCAGAAAGCATCGCACGAGACATATCTTGCTACGCACCTTTTCCCTCTCGAAAGCTCTCTTAAATTTCTCTTGGGGTTCTCCTTCCGGTGGAGGCTTCGGTTTCTCTCCAAACCAGCGTGACTTCTCCCCTTCCTCCTGCTCGATCCCGGGCAGATTCCAAAGCTCTACGGCTTCCAAACGCGGCCTATGCGACTCCCGGATACGCGTCGGCACAAAGTATTTCTGTGGCAAAGGCAGCAGGTCCGCCAGCATGGGCAACATGAGTTTGAACCAGTTCACGTCCAGCGAGTAGAACATGTGAGCCTGCACAAGTATAAGATGATCGCTCGCAGGTCATAGAAAGGACATAAACATACAAGAAGGTCACCGAGGCTCGACTCAACATGCGCACACCAGGCGAAATGCTGTGACTTTTGAGCCGCGGTAAGGAAACCATCGAGGTTCGGAGTGGGGGCATGCTCTGTCGGGTGACGGGCAGAAATGTACTTCACGATAGACGGAAGCGAGGAGACAGTATGGTGTAGATGGGAGAGAAAGGGTAACTGGCCTGCGGGTGGTTTGCGAAGGTCAGCTCGAAGTGTGCAGTGTCCAGCCTAATGCACTGACCGTTCGGTGAGAGGTCAGGGTTGGTGCAATGTGAAATGCTAAACTGCCCTGGAATTGTGAGCTGCAGATATAACACTGCAGCAAGGCAGGAGGGATCAAATGAGGAGAGGTTCCATTGACCGGGCCATATGTGAAGTACGAGCTGAGAGGGATCGGACATCGTGGTCCGTGTCAGACGCGTCTGGGCTTGACAGTAGAAGCTTAGAAGTTCGTACACATTTCGCAAACGACGCGTCTGATAACTTTTAGATTAATTTTTACTCAGGCTTTCGCTATGCCCAAGAAAAAATATTGCATATGTGCATGGCATAAAATGAGTAGGTAGGTAGCGCAAAGCGGCATTATAGCAAAAACTATGTAGGTAGCATGGATCAGATAGGAAAGCGACGAAAGCAATGTCCAAAGCAGAATAAACAGTGAGATGCAAAGCAAAGCAAAGCATGAAACGACGAGCAAAAAAGCGACGACAAAAACGAAAGCGAAAGCAAGAAGAACAATAAACACCCAAATCCCCCCTCCCTAATACTTGACCCTCGCATAGTGGTCTGACCTCTGCGATGCAGATTCTTGGGATTCTTCAGGCTCTGGTGATGACCGACCAGGAGAGAGCATAGATTCCTGGCCGCCAGGCTCCTGGACTGGTTCAATGGGGTCTTCAGTGACGAAGATTGTGGAATGGCCAGTGCCAGCGCCATCAAACGATATCAGCCCAGCGTACGTCTGCTGATCAGACGCCCGCGAGCTGACTGTCCGAGGCGCATCTTTGGGGCGTAGGCGTCCAATATGCGCCATTCCAGGATAAAAGGCCTTCTTCATCCCGTGCGACTGTGAGGATAGCAAGGTGAATGAGAATAAACGCTGACGGAACTAATGGTCTTATTTACCATATGCTGGTCTAGTTTTAGGTCCTGCCTTTTAGGACTGGGAGTAGGGCTTGGGGTAACAAGAAGCCGCTGTGCTTTAGCGGCTGAAACGCGACGCTTGGGTTTCGCCTTCTCCTGCGGAAGTGGCGACTGCGGCCGTGGTGCTGGAATAGTAGCTTCAGAAGATTCGGGCATGATCCCTTGAGCTTGCAAGAATTCTAGATGAAGGCTTATATAAGAAGGTGGCAGCAAAAGACTCCAGTGACTTACCGCCAGAGCGATAGCGAAAGATGAACTGGACATGAGACGCGACGGGTTTCGTGTGCCAAGTGGTGGGACTCTGCTGCCATGTGGGTTTGTCCTCGCCAAATCTACAAAACGCCGGAGGTTAGGATAAAATAGACAATAGATGCGAGGCAGGAGCTTACCCGATTCGAAGCTGCCCAGCTGCCTGTCTTCCATACTTGGGTTGTGGGATTTTAGGCAACTGGTTCTCTCGGTGAGAAAGCCGTTCGACTAGCTTGATCTTCACAGTGATCATGCCTTCTTCTTTGTTCACAGCATCCGAAGTTTTGGCTGCTGTCATCAGCGCATGTTGTTTAAAGAGAGCAGACAGTGACACATTAAGTACTGACTTGTTTCCTGGACCTCTGAGAACATGAACGGTCGCTCGGTATTTGGACCGCTTCGCACCCCTTCCCTCGATGCCATTCCACTGCCAAATAGAAAGCGTCCGGGGGCAACAAGCCCATCCAGTAGAATGTACGCACACGAGTCAATGCCGCCTCCTTGATCCCTCCAGCACACCATGAAGGTCTGCCATAAGTAAAGCGGAAGTCTCGACCGATCAACATGCTGCTCACTTGGCCTGCGTCTCCCGGTATCCAGCATTGTACCTTGTTGTTCTTGGGATCAACAGCGACCAGATATTCTGGCACCACCTGTCCTCCCGAGACAATCCAAGCAGAGAAGCCGAGGTGCGTAGGCATGTCGTGACGGAGTCGTAAAAGAGTGCGCGTAAAATGAGAGAAGGGTGTCGCGTCAAGCGAGGGTCCTGTGGGAGATAGACGCGTATTATTATTAAGCAATCGCTAGGGATACAAAGCGTGCGAGAGCCCCATACCGGTGATCAGCAGCCTTGAAGAAGTGGAAGTAGTTTCGAGAGTGGAATTGAGCTGGCGCTAAAGGGATACGAACTGGGATCACGTGTGCGCGGCATTCCCTGGCGCTTTGCAATTAATGCGCCTTGCTTCTTACGCTCACCTTGCATTTCGCTGTAGTCGCTGCTCTTTGACGCAAAGACCCATCATGCCTCCCAAGCGCGCTGCATCTACGTCCAAGCGGAAGGCCTCACCTGACGACACGGATAACGAAGCACCTGCAGTCCCGAAAAGGGCCAAAGCGTCCAGCGCGTCGGTCGCGAGATACTCTGACCAACCCACCAACAAAGTCTTGCCAGTTACAATCAGCTTCCCGCCCAAGGCGGAGAACACGCTTAGATTCTCGACGTGGAATATCGCTGGACTTGCTGCCAGTCAGAAGAAGGTGCGCAACTCGATCATCACGATTCCTTTATCTATGTATGACAATCCTGATGACCACTCTACAGGGATTTAAAAACTATATAGAAGCTGAGGACCCTGACATATTAGTCTTGAACGAGACAAAGGTACGTTACACGTATGGAACTGCCTTTAAGCACGCCAGTTAAGCTGTCGCAGGTCAATGACGTGCCGGTTGACCCCGCCCTCGATGCACGTTACCCATACGCTTATTGGTCAATATCAGCCAAAAAGACATATGGTATGGCGCATTAATCTGATACCGTTCACCACTGAATCCTTGATTAGCCGGGACGGCCATACTATCCAAAATAGAGCCTCTATCGGTAGACAAAACACTCCCGGGACATCCAGACCCTGTATCCGTCAAGGGGCGAATTATAACTCTGGAGTACACAGGCTGCTATGTCATAGCAACATATGTCGTGAACGCAGGTCAAAATTTGAAGGTGCTCCAATTGTAGTTGTTTCTTGCTTTAATTCCTTACATCGAAACAGACACTCAACGAGAAAAATGTCTGGAACACACATTTCACCACCTATATTCGAGCTTTGGACAAGAAGAAGCCCGTCATTTGGCTAGGTGACCTCAACGTTGCACCCACAGAGATCGGTGCGTCCTGAGCTGCAGGGAGATATATAACATGCTGACGGGAAGAAGATCTATCCAACGCTAAGCGAAATTGGAACAAGACCCCGGGGTACACCAAAGATGAAACTGAAGCCTTTGCCAACATCCTGAACCCCCCAGAGTCCGCACCAGACTCTAGTAAGTTTGTTGATGTGTGGAGACAACGCAATCCCGACACCGGTCACTACACTTACTTCAGCTACCGCTTCAACTGTCGGGAGAAATCCCTAGGTTGGCGACTAGACATGTGTAAGTCTTGGCGTATTTTCCCCAGCTGCTAATAGCTAATGCATGGCTCACAGTCGTCCTCAGTGAGAGGATCGTGGACAAAGTGAAGATGTGCGAAATCAGAAGCGAGATCTATGGAGCGTCCGACCATTGTCCTCTAATGATGGATATTGATACGAGCATTCTGGAGGCCGGCGACTCATTGTCGGTGGCCGCAACTACCGAGTCATCTTGATTGCTTGTGCAAGCAGTCGTTACGTGGCTGGCTCGATGTCTGGAATTATCTTTTGGTAGTCAAAAATCTGAAAATTTACAGCCTCTTAAGCGAATCAGTTGGTATATTCGCCAAACCGGACGTGCCCAGTCTCTTGCGCGTGAGCTTGTGCTCCCTTCTCACCGACTAAACCCTGACCGCAGTCCTGATATTAAATTCCGATGAGTGTCGCGTTCAGATTCTTCCACATCTATTGCACGTACTTCGCATTTGAGATCAAATGTCGCGGTGTTTGTGAACGCCTTTTTCTTTCGCAAAATGTCGGCAAGTCTTTGCCCCGCGACGAGCATCGGATCAGACTTCTCTGCAGTCATCTATATTGACTCTCAGCGTTGCTTCCAATGGAGCCATTTTGGAATACTTACGATAGGAAAAACGGTCTGGTGAAAATCCGCAGGCGCGTCTTTTATTGGACTGAGAGTTGCGGCGTCATAATGAATTCCCGAGTAGATCAAGATACATCTGTCATTTAAAAAGAATTTTAGAATGAATCGAAAGAAGATACTGACACTTACCTGCTCCCTGATTCGTTGCCGGAGGATGGTTCAAATCTGTCAACGCGGCCTGTCTCTACATCGATAGAAGATATTTCGGTCTTGTAATGCGCGGATAAGACGCTGAGCTCAATGGCACCTCCCCAAGAAGCAGGTTTCAATATGGTAGCGATGTACTCGTCGCGAGGGCGACTGGAGGGAAGAGCCTCCATCAACGTATAATTCTCAAACGATGTAGCTTGCCACACACCCCAGAATAGCCTCAGAGTATGTGACCATGTCTTTCCGGATACCGTCGGCCACAACTGCAGAGTTGGCTTGAGATCAGACGCCACTGATTAGGCATAACACACGTACTTTGACGTATAGCAGATGCTTTCCCTATGTCTTGCTCAAATATAAGCGCAATAGACGAGAAGAGGCACGAATTGTCGTCAGGGACGATCTGGTATAACGAATCAGCATCAATGACAGGCAGAAACGATTCAAGCGAGGGGATTATATGCGGCAGCTGACACGCACTCGATGAATGAGGAACCCGCCCTCTGCTCGAACGGCGTCAGGCTCTATATTGTTCGATCGAGGCGTTGATGTGACGGGATTGCTAGAAACATCGGAAGCGCCGCGAGCCGCAGTTTGAGTAGCGGTTTGAGACTGACGGCCAGAATTTGTAGGGACGGCTTGAGGTTTAGAGGGTGCCGGAACTGCTTTCGGCGCCGGAGATGAAGGTTGGGGGACTCCCGGCTTTTGACCCACGATGATCTGATCTCCCGCTCTGAGCCCTAGACTAGCCAACAGAAGTTCGGGGACGATGGTCAGAGGTCGAGGTGGGTATCCCGATTTCACTGGCAAATGTCGCATCGTGACTTCATGAACGTAATAGCGAACACAATATGAAGCGCACGGTCTTGCATGGAAGGAAGGATCTTGGATACGGTGTAGATCTCCTGTTGCAAGTCCTGCACTGTGGATTTTTCCATATCAACCTGGATAGTAGCTACTCCGCCGGGATGTCGGAGACGAATGGGCGCCATTTCCCGCAGATATGTGATGACGGTGAGAGTGTGAGTATTGCAGACATCAATCGCGGCGTTTGTAATCGGGCTTCCGAGTTCGAGTCTGGCACGCCTGGTCTGCCACACCCACTGCGATAGAGTCCGTATTTATTTTTGATACAGAAGTGTGTGATGCTACATACGATATTTAATAGGGTGTTGCTCTGGAAGCAGCTAAATTAACAGTATTTGTGGGCTGTCCAAAAAGTAGCAGCAAAGGTATGATCCGAAATCTAATGTCGAAGAGTAGTCCGCAAGTAGTCCGTGATGAAGGGGAGTTTAAAGTGAAATTACAGTGTGACGAGCGACTAAAAGGGTCGCTCAAGTCTGCGGTCAATTTTGTCCAGGTCTATTATACTCAGAGCGAGTGCCAGTGGAAAGATAATGCAGAATGGAATCAGAGTACGCCGGAGGATTAAACCAAGGCGCGTGGGTCTAGGTGACGAAAGGTCATTATTATTATTGAATATCCAGGTGTTCAAGATAATTTTGACTTACCATCTGAGTTGGAGACGTCTGAGGCATAGAAGCGGTCAGCGGGGTTAAAGGCACAGCAACGAAGTCCCATTTTCTCTCCGGTGTCGGTGGGAGGAACATATCGTCCCCCGTTGCCAGTGCGGCCTGCTCGACGTCAAGTGTTCCAAGCAGTCTGTGTTTTCGGATGATAGCAAATGTGGCCCCTGCAGCGATGAGCGCGAGTAGCACCGCTCCACAGACAGTAGCAATAATTCCGTGTGTAGTAGATTTAAGCAATGCATTGCCTTCTGGTGCCAAGGATGACGTCGAAGAGGGTGCCATCGTGGTGGAGGGGGAGGTGGATGAAGAACTGACAGGTGGTGATGATGAAGATGTCGAGGTTGAAGAAGATAATGAAGGTGATGATAAAATTGAAGATGGAAACGTTGATGAGCTGGCTGTGGTTGAGGACTTCAGAGACTGCGTAGAAGTTGTGAGTGAGGCAGTCGTCGTGGATGTTGGGACCGATCTTTGGGTCTCGGTAGAGCGGACTAAAGTCACGGAATGATTGGGAACATCTAGATACACATGCATGTCAGCGGGCGTTGTCAATATAAGTTCTGGCATGCTCACTTGTGCCTGATGCAGCTGCTTGCATTGCTAGCCGTACATCAAAATTGTTCGATGACTGAAGCACGAGGTCTGTAAGTACAAAACGCAGCCAGGGAGAGCGGTTATCATACCTTGACGTCAATAAAGGCCCAATCAGGAATAGAGGTCCCAGCAGGCACACTTAAAGGATAGCTGATTTGTTTACGAGTCAGCGCAACCGTCAATGGACGAGTACTCCGGGATGAACTTACGCAGAGATCGTGGTAGAAGCGCAGCCGTCGCTCCATTCTGACCATCTGGAAACATGCAAACATCAGTAAGCTAAAGTAGCCAAGTCGCGGATGTGGCGTACGTATTCCATGTCCCCTCTTGGCACAATGCACAGGCACTGATAGCGGCATATACTACAGTGCTACACGTGCATTGCGTATGGTGACCTGAGCCATATGCCTCGAGCGTCGCTAATGGCTGAAGGTCATCGACAACTAAAACAAATCAGCGTTGAGTTATACTTTACAAAAGTGAAGAAGAAGAGACCGACCTCCGTTGCTGCAAGGAGACAAAAGTTCAGCTGCCAGTGTGCAAGCATCCTGATTTAAAGAATTGTCAAGCTGTTATTCGAGTATATTAGTGATCAAGATCTTGGTGGCACGGGAGAAGCGATCTCACCACAGCCCACTGTGAAGAGCATTTGGCGCCTTTAGAAGCCCACGCCGTTGTTGGCAGTGTTGCCAGAAGCCAGCCAAAGAAGTAGGAGTGATAACGAGTGGGGATCATCGTGTGTGAGTGCCGCTGGTAGAGGGGAATTGAGTTACCGTAACTATTCATTCTTCTTGCCTTTATAACAACAATATATTCCTATGTGGAGCCCATATGAGCCCACATCTTTACTCGAGCGCCAGCGTTCTAACCGTAAAAAAAGCGCATAAGGAACACCCGTTATGGCGACGGAATTGAATGCGTGTACACGTCCTCCCAGATACGTTTGTCCAACGGAAAAGAAAATACAAGGTCGGGCATAACGGATGTGGTGATATGCATCACGCCGCCAGGGTGTGTGTTGATACTGAGCGGTCCCGGATCATATCTTGCTTTGAATATTTGCTTTGTCTCGTAACCCGCTCGAACTTGGCGCCAACACGTACAAACAAGAGTCCACAAAGGCCGGTGGCGTAGACCTTGAGGCGTATTCCTTTGTTTTGAGTGCGCGAAATGCTATGCGAGAGCGCGCTAACACAAAATTGCTATCCGCAGGCGTACGTTGCGATCGCTCGAATTGACGAATAAGTTTTCCACAGACCAAATATCAGTGAAAGAGAATTTGAACGCGATTCGGGTGGTATAAAGGGTCCGAATCCACGCCGCCGAATGACTGAATCGAGTACAAGGCATCGACCTCGCGGCGCGTTCATAGGGCAAGAAGCTTGACAGATGATTTGCATATTCCATTATACCTTCCTCTCTCGTACGACGGTAGTATACGTAGGGATACACAGCGGTAATAACTCAATACACTCACAAAAACGCCTAGAGCGGTTGCATCAAGTCTCCGCCACCTCGGTAGGACCCTCCATAACCTCCCAACCCTCGTCAGGGCCCTCATCCACAGGAACACTCGTAGGCGCATTCATGCCGTCACCCTTGAGCCTCTCGATCGCCTCTGCGGCCTCTCGCTCCCCCTCCGAGTTCTTTATGAGGGCCTGTAACTCTGCTTCAAGTTCGCTATCGTCGATTCCAGCCTCGGCAGCAGCCGATTCTCCGCCAATCTTGATGGCATCCTCCACATCTCGGGCGTCCGCCGACGCACTGGCCATAGCATCCATTGTTTCTTCGACTTTACCCCGTTGTAAGGACGGGTGGCCGAGAATCATGCGGAGCGTGGCCGTCGACGATTCATAGGACTTCATAAGCTACGAAGCGCATTGCAAATTAGCAAGCATTGGGTAGACAGCACCAAGGCACAACGTACTTCAACGTCACCAGCAGCGCCCTCGACTTGGATCAGCGTGGACTCTAATATCCCTAACGATCCCAGTCGCTTTGTGAGAAGATCTTCTAGTTGCTTCTTTGACCTCAGATAGCTCAGTGCGAGGGGTTTCCGTTTCTGTAGTAAAGATGCAGAAGCTTTCTTTGTGCAGCTATTAAAGGAGTCGCAGTTAGCTATATAGTTTTTCGTCCATAGAGTATGCTTACCCGTCCATCTTCCGTTGGATATCATCCACTTGAGCATGGAGTTTCTGGACTGCAGATTTGAGCTCAAGGATGCTCCGGTCAACTGCTGTAACTTCTCGTTCGTGTGCCCCCTCCACGAACTTGATGATCTATAATTTATCATGCTTTAGTATACGCCTGTTATAATTTTCCAAATCAATTACCTCTTTATCGACCACGACCACCTTCCGGTCTCGCTGCAAAAACTTGACCAGAACTCTCACATCCAGATCGGTCAAAGGCCCATAAGCGTTTACCTTCGTTGAAAACGCTGCCTTGAACCCCTCAAAATCATAAAGGCCATCCGCCACTCCAAAGCCCCCCTCCGCCTCGCGCGCCCTCATAACGGCGTCCGCAGCACCCTCAACCAGCTCAAGAACCGCGTAGTCCCCCGTGACCCGTTGCCAGAGCTCAGTCTCCGTGTAAGCATCTTCCGCCTTGACGATCTCGAGCTGCTCCAGCGCCCACCAAAGCGGCTTGCCCACGACGAACGACGCGATGCGGTAAGGGAGCCAGCCGGGATCGTACACCGATTGCGTCCCGTTCAGAAACTGGAATAATGGGATCAGGGAATTGGTGCTGCGAAGCTCCGCCTTTGCTAGTGGGATGCTGGTTAAGTCCTGCCCCCGCACAGGAGACGGTCACGGCTCACAATGATGGCACCGAGCCCTAACGGTTTGCCAACGCCCTCGAACCGGAACGTCTCAGAAAGCCCTCTCCCAGCACTTAGAATCAGCTTGTTGGTTTCTGTCGCCTCTGTTGCGCGTGCCTGCCAGCCCCGTGAGACCAGTGCTTGAAGGGTGCGCTTCCACCAATCGACATTGGCATGAAATGAGGTCGGATTCGAGTGCTTTTGGCGGGAGATGTCGGAGTACAGAGCTTGGAGACGCGATTTGGAGGTCTCGGTATACGTAGGTAAGGTAGACAGCGAAGACGACATGGGGAATGGTGAGGGCACTGAAGCAGGAGCCCGGAGGCCACACAATCGCAGTGTGTCAAGGCCGGCCTGCGCAGGAGAGGCGCCGCGTCCGGTAATTTATTGTGGCCGGCGCTCACTCAGACTTGCATTCACGTCGCGCCGAAGCACTCTGCACCACACCTTGTTATTTCAAAGTTCTGCAATGGCTAGTGTACATGATCCATCTACTTTATCGATCGCTTCATCCTACCAATTGGAACCCTGCGCCAAACGTTAGTGATGCGCTCTGCCCGACGAGGAAGAACTTACAAAGAACCTCTTGGGGTGTTTCTCGCCATGTTCATCAATAATCTTCACTTCCTCCTCAGTCAGATCGGGCACTTTCGGGGTATTCAGATATTCTTCAATCCGAGCTTGCTTGCTCGTGGTTCTTCATAGTTATCGTAGGTCAGCTGAAAGCCTAGCAGCTGCGAGTAAAGAGTACCCACGTTACGATCAGAATGTCCTTCTGCTTGAGCCATTTCAGTAAGATCTGCCCCTCAGTGACGGGCTTCCCATAATCCTTCTCCACTCTCTCGCGGATCCCAGGGAGGATTTTCTTCAGCGGTCCCTCTGGCTCCTTGGTCAATGGGGCGAGGCCGGAGTACGATGCAGTGACGATGCCTCTCTGCTTTGAGTATGTGTACAGCTCTTTCAGTTCTTTGCCCCACACGTACGGATGGAACTCGATCTACGCAGGAAGACGTGGGTCATTGTGGCCAATAAAGCAAGTAAGCTCCGAGTGAGACTCACCTGGTTGACGGCGGGCGTGACAGTGGCTGTCTTGCGGATCGCCTCCAAGTGTGCAATCTTGAAGTTGGACACACCGATAGATCTAATGGCCTTGAATCAGTCTCCGACCACCGCATGACCTAGCGACTAACTTACTTGGTCAATCCATCCTTCTTGACCCCCTCCAATTGCTTCCAGACTCCCTGCAACTCCTTCCACTCCTCCTGCCCTGGAACTTTAGGATCCGTGTGGAACGACGGCTGGTGGATCAAGAACAGATCCACATGATCCACCCCAAGTTTCTTGAGACTCTCCTCCAACGTGTCCTTTACAGTCTTGCCCTCAGGAATCTTCCCGAGTTTCGTTGTAATGTAGAGCTCCGATCGTGCTTTCCCCGAGTCTTTGATCCCCTGTCCAAGGGACTCCTCGTTGTCGTATGCCTGCGCGCCGTCGAGATGCGTGAATCCTCCGTCGATGGCTTGCTTCACCTGGGCAGCCGCATCCTTGCGGTACAGCGCGGTGCCAGTGCCGAAGGCGATCCAGGGCACGGAGGTGTCATCGTTCAGTTTGATGGTGGTTGAAGACATTGACGTTGTGCTCAGGAAGAGTCGATGTGAGATACGGATTATTGGGATAAATTTGGACCCTATAAGGGGCGGAATAATGATATAGCGCGATGCTGGCGCAATATGTGCTACACGCGCGAACCTGGACGGGAATAGGTATCAGATAAGATAGCGGCATGATCACTGCAAAGTACGTCATTTAAATCACTGTCTAGAATAATGTCCAAAGTCTATAATTATTATATTTCCGTTCTCTTGCAGATATGTTAATCGACCGACTCCTTCGTCCAGTATTGGTGGGCTGTACCCCATGAAGGGGCGAGGAACTTGGAAGCGCATGCTCGGCGTATCCTCGACAAACGGCGGTTCTTCTGAGGATGTGTTTCCACACGAGTAACCAATCGGCAGCGCGGATCCGTCCACGAAGCGCAGTATAGCTCGGTGTAGCCCGATGGCGACTTGGGCACGAGGCTCTTGCTTTAGAACGGCTCGCAAGAAAGCAGAAGGTACCAGATCGAGAGCGCGTGGGATGACAAACTCGTAAATGCCGGTTCCATTGATCGCAACGAGCCGTGTTTCCTTCAAATCTGTCATCAAGCGTGACATCCCTCCCACTCTCATCTTACCCCCGAGCGGAATTGTGTGGATGGGGCTCTGTAACGGGGTTTCCTCTGTCAAGATGTCAGTGGTGCATACCATGTCCGGCAGATGATATACGGATAGATAGTTATCCGTCACGACTAGGACCCTGGAGTCTGGAAGCAGTCTTACGCATGACCGCAGCTGTATGTCATCATGAGCAAGGGAAACATTTCGGCATGAGTGATAATGACATACCGGTTGGGTAGGTGATAAGATGCGAAACGATGATGTATAATATGCGTCCGATGCAGCCATTCTCCATTGGAATATCTCCACACCTTGGGATCCTCTCCCACCTATGCTGATCTGGGCAAAATAATCCGCTGTGGGCGTGACCCCCGCCGAGTCACTCCCGTTGACCCAAAAGGAATTGAGTAGTTGAGCGGTAAAGTTTATTCCGTCTTCGGACAAGGATACTCGCCAAAAGTATAGCTTGACGCGCCTGAAGTTGGCATCTGAAGCTGCGGATCGAGAGTCATGTCGACCGCCTGTTCCAATCTATTGCCGAAGCTACTCACCAGGAACAGAGCGGTCTAACGCCAGGTCGAAGGTGAGATTGGTGGCTTCTTCGTCAACACAGTACACCAAGCTAGATGCGGACCACTCATTAACATTTTCTTGCAGCTCCCAAATGTTCTGATGGCGCATTTCGGGAGAGTCCAGGTCGGTCACAACCAAGCCGCCTTCTTTCAAAGATGACACAAGCCAACGGCCACCGGGCAGCAGAACGGTCAGCTCTACTCCAGGGGCCAAATAGGTACTGCGTTGCCTGAAGGATTCCTGTGGGCATGTTGGAGGCCACTGGTCAACTAGAGTGAGACGCCGCATTGCCCAGTCTTCTAACTCGTCTGCTGTATAGTGCTCGATTGCACGGTCCATGTGTGTGTGGTATGGGTCGCATGCCTGGGCTCGCTTGGCGAGGTGCACCCGGACATCGCGAACCTTTGAGATGTCATGCAAAGTTTTGCAAGTCTTCGTGTGATAGGTTCAGTTACAAGTACACGAAGTGGTCGCGTTCAATAAGCTAGTACCACGCACCATCCTCACACGAAGCAACTCGAGCCAATCCAGATTCTTAACAACTTCTTCAAGTAACTCCATCGGCAGCGACAACAGGTGCGGGTGTTCGCGCAAAATGCGCCCATATAGACCTACGCACAGTTTAGTGTGACGATTTTGATCGTGCAAACGGTGTGCGCGTACTTTTAGGTATGTATCCGAGGAGAGTAGGGCTGGCAGACCAGGTGCTGGCAAGAATGGTCGACATGATTAGCCAAGGCACCGATAGGGCAAGAGAGAGGATGCTCATAGACTTGGCAGGTGCCGATCGCGATGTCCTGACGCGTCAAAGGCGCGTGTGAATGACTGGAATGCCCTCAATCTGCGACACCACGTGACCTATGGCTGCTAACGTCAAAATTTGACCCCAAGCCAACTTAAGCCAACCTTGAGCCAACCTCAAACATGTTAAATCCCAGTACAGCATTTTTCATATTTACGTGAGTACACTCCAATAAACACAATATTCAGTTTCTCACTAAAATCTCCTCTTCGCCCCAGAAAGGCTCCTGATTCAAATTACATGTTAGCCAGCAGTCAAATAAGTCGAAATGAAGGACACTCACAAAGAACCGCTGATGCTCGCCATTCTCATCGATAGCGCTGATCTCCTCCGCTGTCAGATCAGGAACCTTCGCTGCATCCAAGTATTCCTGGATTCTTTCCTTTTTCGATGTTGTACTTGAGCAAAGTCAGCAAACGCAAACGCCGCAGAAATCAAGACGCTCACGTCACGATGACAACACCCTTTTGGTTAAGCCACTTCAGGAGGACCTGCCCCTCCGTGACGGGCTTGCCGTAGTCCTTCTCCAGCCTTTCACGGATACCAGGCAAAATACCCTTCAACGGCCCGTTTGGGGCTCGGGTGAGCGGAGACAGGCCGGCGTAGGATGAAAGTTTAATGTTCTCCTGCTCCGAAAATTCGTAGAGGCCCTGCGCTGCTTTCCAGACATAGGGGTGAAATTCAATCTGTCGCAACCTCGTCAGGATAAAGTGTTAAAGAGCTGGGGTGAAGAGGGAACACGGACCTGGTTGATGGATGGCTTAATGGTGTGGGTTAATAGAATCTCCCTCAAATGTTTGACTTTGAAGTTCGAGACTCCAATGGATCTGCATATTGAATTAGCATTTCGAAGATATACCAACGGCACGAGGAAACTCACTTGGCCAGTCCGTCATTCTTCACACCCTCCACCTCCTTCCACACCTCCTGCAGCCTGCCCTCGCCCGTGTGGTGCTGAGGCGTGTGCACCAAAAACAAATCGACGTAATCCAGCCCGAGCTTCTTCAGCGAATCCTGCAACGACTGCTTCACGCTCTCCCCGTCCTTCAACTTCCCGAGCTTCGTAGTGACGAAAAGTTCTTCCCTCGGCTTTCCCGAGTCCTTGATCCCCTGTCCAAGGGACTCCTCATTATTGTATATCTGCGCGCCGTCGAGATGCGTGAAGCCGCCGTCGATGGCTTGCTTCACCGTGCCCGCTGCGTCTTTCCCGTAAAGCGCAGTGCCAGTGCCAAATGCAATCCAGGGCACGGAGGTGCCGTCGTTCAGTTCGATGGTGGTCATGTTGAGTGATTCAGAGGATGTGGATGGTGTCGACTGGGAAGATCAGGTGCGCATTTTATACAATCCCAGATTGGGTGCGAGACGGGGTAGAATAAAGCCTGTGTTGTGAAAGCTGACATATAATATTGGATAACTGCGAATGTACGCAAAGGATGAGTCATTTGAGGATATGAGCAACGGGCGCTCCGAGTTCCGGACTTTCCGTCTCGACCACATGCTCACGCCCAGTGAGAATCGACGCGAGGGAGGTCGAGGGAAATAGAGGGAAATAGAGGCTATTATTAATCACTATCTCCCTCTAAAATGTGTCGTTCTGTATATCTCCCTCTATGAATTATCGAGGGGCATCGAGGGGCATCGAGTCAGATACAGAATAATTATCTCCCTCGTTTTCCCTCGTTTTCCCTCGTTTTCCCTCGTCTTATAACATAAGCTCATTTACTGTCTATCGAGGGGCATCGAGGGATGTCGAGCCGTGTCAAGTCACATTGCCGGGCAGTTGAAATGGGTTTAAATAAATTGTTCATTCCAATCTTGGTAGTTCTACGTATCCTATTTCCTACTGTAACCTAATTCTGAAATGGCATCCCGGACTCGGAGTCGAGTGCCTCAAACTGTGGGTGGTCTTGCGCGTGTCCTGCAAGCATCCGCGCTGGCCGAGTAACATAAGCCCGATGGTCCGTGGTCGCGCGGGTGCTAGTAATCCGGCCATTTTCTTGTATCCCCGTTGGCCATCGGGCACATCACATGTGAATAGGCTTAACCGGCTCTCTGCTTCCCGCTCGACCTCGCACATCTCACCCTCACTGAGTATATTGTATGCCACGGACACGTCAACACTGGCCTCCGCCGCCTGCCAGTGGATGCTCGAAATCCTTTGAGGAGGCGAAATGGCACAAGCCATGGGGCGTGTGGTATTTGAGACTGTTGGCCTGCTTGTAGCGTTTGTTGCAGATGAGCTTCGGGCAACAGAACAGCTTGGAGAGGAGAGGCGACGAGGCGAGGTGTGATAGAAGCTCGAGTTAATGACGGGTGTGGAGCTGACGGAGCGAGAGTGATGCCGTCGTTCGTTGTCATCGATCACAGAGCAATCTTCCTCGGGATCTTATGCGGAGGCTCTGCCTTGGTCTTCCAGCTTGCAGCGGCCTTCCCACTCGTGGTTGCAGTCACAGAAACCAAATTCTTCTCGGGAAACACCTTGACGACATTGCCTTCCGCGGGAGCCTCGGTCAGGCAACAACCAGAGCGGGAGACAGATGTCAGAGTGGGTCAGAACCAGAGACAGAGAGGCAGGTGGTAATTTCAGAAGGAAGAGTAATCTCGACAGACTGGACGGATAGACAAACAAGGTGGAGGAGTGCGAGTTGACGACAGACGTGTGACGGACTTAGCGAAAATTCCCAAAGTTCTGCATAGATGTCGGATACATTATACAAATTCGCTGCTGTTTGACTGTGGAACGACTTAGGTTACGGCTTTGTGTGAGAAGATTTCTCATGAAAATCATCCATTTGATGATCTCCCTCGATCTCCCTATATTACTAGTATTTCCCTCTATCTCCCTCGACCTCCCTCGCGTCGATTCTCACTGGGAATACACCCCCGATCACATCCGAATTTACACTACGAAGAACTTAAATTTTTGCACTCTAAAATACATGAGCAGACTCCCCATGGTTGTGTCTTTCATATGAGATATGTATTGGAGAGATTGACGAAGAATTGAAGCTATGATGGGGCATGTAAAACTGTATCACTGACTGGTGGTGTATCACTCCCAGTGAAAAGTGCCTCGGCGTTGGCCAGTTCCGACCGGACTGCTCCAGCGCTTCCGATGCATTTCAGCTCTTTCCAGCTCGTACCGGCAAAGGATCCTCACTCGGAGCCGCTTGACCGCCCTGATGACATACCATCCACCTTCTGCTTCTGACGAATTTTGGCATGCCAGTTCTGCAAGAGAATCGGCCAGAGATCGACACAATACGTCATTACAGCTGTTTGCGATGAACATGGCAGTGCCCGCGTTTTTGCGCTCGTTAAGGAAACCCTAACCCTGGTGCAAAAACACCGGGTTTTACGAGTCTCGTCTTTGCTCGCTCGTTTGCACAACCTCAGGGACTCCGGGATATCTTTTTAAGCATGATATATGTAGTATATAGTCTTTTAAGAAACACTGTGTACTTGTATTTTCTTAGCAAATAGCCCGTAGGCCACAAGTGAGAGCTTAGGCAAGTGTAAATCTGGCTCAGCTCTTCAATCACACTTCACGCGATTCCTTCTTCCTTACCACCATCTCATCCTGGCTGCCTGTTCTCCCCCCTTCCTGGAACTCCCCTCCCGTCCCCTTCACCGTGTCTCTATCGCATCACTATAAGTAATCTTATCTCAACATCCTTGCACTTGCTAGCCTGGCCTGTGATCGACTCGAGTCTACTGCGAGGAGCGCGACGATGTGCGATGACGACATCAGTCGATATGGTGAGTCGTGTCGCGATGGATACCCCACATGTGCCAAGAGCACTTTCTAGTTCTAGAAGGAGGTAAGGAAGAGGAGGATCAGGAATCAGGACGCTAGGTCAGTCATAGCCTCAGTCACGCGCCAAAATCCCCACTAACAGCTGAATACCTACGCCTCGACTGTCGTAGATCTCCCCGGGAGCGTTAATCGACGACGACGGCGACGCGTCGAATGGTGCGTTGGCTATCCCACCATATCTCACTCGTCCTAACATTGATTTTAGAGAAGTGCTTGGCTATAAATGGACTATATGCGAGGTGCAAGTGAGTTATTACACGCTGAATTGCATCTTGTGCTTGCTAACCACTCAATTTGACATCTTTAGACTTTGACAAGTCGCCGCAGTGGCTGTATGTCGATGTTTTGGGCTGCGCGTCTTGAAGAAGTCATAAGATGTCTTCGCGCACAGGTATGTTTCGCTTTTCACATCTGTCCCTATACACTTACTTACATCATGCTTACAGTCCTCTACAATAGCTCTCCGAGCAATATTCCCATGTATAGTGGTGGGAGGGGGGGAAAGATATGGCGCCTGGGAGGCCCAATATTGTATTATTTAGCTGTAATATAATATGAATTTTGGACCTTAATACCGAGTGGGGCTGGAGAGCCCCGGGGTGTGCAGGAATTGCATTGAAATCCGACCATGGCAGAGGGCATCCGGATAGGTCTGGAGATATGAGATAAGCAGCGGTCTCGTATACGGCTGACATCTGCTCTCCTCGGAAGACCCGAAGCAGGCTGGTTCGAGCGGGGTGCATCTGGAAATCTTCGGCCTATGTCCCGTTTTCCAGACGTGTCCGGCAGGTCTCCGGACAGCTGGCCACAGCCGGTTCTCACTGGCCAGGTCCGGACCACTTCTCACTGGGTATCACTCACCGGTGGAACACTGTAATATCTACGCGTGTGCTAACGTCCAGAGGCTCGGCAGTCAGGCAAAAGTGACATCTGTGTTGCTGACAGGGAGATATCATACATGATAGAACCGCAGAAACCGCAGATGATTTGACTCGGAAAATGAGTGTCATTGTGAGAAGGACATACACTGAAGTGCACTTATGTCTTGAGATCTTGCGGGTTTAATAGATTGAAGTTTTGAGAGTTTTGAGGTTACGCGTTGGCGACTTTCAAGTTGAAATACCAACGCACACCGGCTTTGGACTCTTCACCTCCCGACATGTCGTATTGGGCGTACTCGAAATAGCAGGCCTTAGAGATGTCTTGCGCCGCGAGCCGGGTATATATATTGAGTGAGACAGGTATGCGAGTGAGTCCAACGTTGGTCCGACGTGGCGTAATGTGTTGCACGCGAGGTACCCGGACAGGAATAGGTACCAGATAAGATAGCGGCATATTGCAAAACACGTCATTTACTCTTAAATTTCAAATTTTCAAGTGTTCTCTATACAATTGATACAAAGTGGAGATTTATTAAATAAAAACAACATTCAGCTGCTCACTATAATATCCTCTTCAGGCCAGGGAAGTAGCTGATTCAAATTACACGTTAGCCATCAGTCAAACAATTCTCCGAAAATGCAGGACACTCACGAAGAACCGTTGATGCTCGCCATTCTCATCGATAGCGCTGATCTCCTCTGCCGTCAGATCAGGAACCTTCGCTGTATCCAAGTATTCCTGGATTCTTTCCTTGCTGGATGTTGTACTTGAGCAAAGTCAGCAAACGCAAATGTTGCAGAAATCACGACGCTCACGTCACGATGATAATACCCTTCTGGTTAAGCCACTTCAGGAGGACCTGCCCCTCCGTGACGGGCTTGCCGTAGTTTTTCTCCAGCCTTTCACGGATACCAGGCACAATACCCTTCAACGGCCCGTTTTGGGCCCGGATGAGTGGGGAAAGGCCGGCGTAGGACGCAAGTTTAATGTTTTCTTGCTCCGACAATTCGTAAAGGCCCTGCGATGCTTTCCAGACATAGGGGTGGAATTCAATCTGTCGCATTATTGTTAGAATAAAGCATAATGGGCTGGGAGAAGAGACAACACGGACCTGGTTGACGGATGGCTTAATGGTGTGGGTTGAAAGAATATCTTTCAAATGCTTGACTTTGAAGTTTGAGACTCCGATGGATCTGCAAATTAAATTAGCATATCGAAGATATACCAACGGCACAAGGAAACTCGCTTGGCCAGTCCGTCATTCTTCACACCCTCCACCTCCTTCCACACCTCCTGCAGCCTGCCCTCGCCCGGGTGGTGCTGAGGCGTGTGCACCAAAAACAGATCGACGTAATCCAGCCCGAGCTTCTTCAGCGAATCCTGCAACGATTGCTTCACGCTCTCCCCGTCCTTCAACGTCCCGAGCTTCGTGGTGACGAAAAGTTCCTCCCTCGGCTTTCCCGAGTCCTTGATCCCCTGTCCAAGGGACTCCTCATTATTGTATATCTGCGCACCGTCGAGATGCGTGAAGCCGCCGTCGATGGCTTGCTTCACCGTGCTTGCTGCGTCTTTCTCGTAAAGCGCAGTGCCAGTGCCAAATGCAATCCAGGGCACGGAGGTGCCGTCGTTCAGTTCGATGGTGGTCATGTTGAGTGATTCAGAGGATGTGAATGGCGTCAACTGGGGAGATCGGGTGCACCTTTTATACAATCCCAGACTAGGTGCGAGACGTGGCAGGATACAACCTATGTTATGAAGGCTGACATATAACATTGGATACTCATCCGGCCTTAGGTTCGGGCTGATTTCTTGTGACCGAGGTCACTGATAGTCGTAAGCACGCCATTACTTCGGCAGACTCATTTGCTGAAGTAAGCAATTCAGATCTTGGAGGTCTGATATCTCTGAATCTTTCCTCCTGAGCGTACCTTCGGCAGGGGCTCAATTCTACTCCAGCAAAGTCAATCGGAACGACACATAGGAGTGTTCCGAGTTTTTTATTGTCAACGGATGGCAACTTGTTGAGACGGCCGTGTACTGATGAAATTGTGAGCACTCTCACTGCATAGCCCAAGGGTATATGTGGTAAGCTCGGGGAAAAGGCAATGAATGCTGGGAACCTCACCAGTACACGGCCGTCTCAACAAGTTGCCATCCGTTGACAATAAAAAAACTCGGAACACTCCTACGTGCCGTTCCGATTGACTTTGCTGGAGTAGAGTTGACCCCCTGCCGAAGTCGCGCCTAGGAAGAAAGATTCAGAGATATTAGACCTCCGGGATCCGAATTGCTTACTTCACCAAATGAGTCTGCCGAAGTAAGGGCGCGCTTACCACAGGACTAGATAAATACCGGAGAATTTCGGCCTGTCAGCACAAGTAATTAATGCTGATGCTCTCCAAGAGGCCAAAGCCGAGGAGAAGACATGTGGAAGAAGACTGAAACCGGCTGGTTCGAGCTTCAAGTTAGTGTTCTTGGCGCCCGAGCAGCTTATATCACCACAATTCAATGCTTTGATAAAGGCGGATGGCGAGTTCGCGGGGCAGTGGGAGTGTAATCCACTCCGAGCCGGGGAGGAACATCAGACCCAGCTACATCTGTACATCTGCATTTGCAGCTGCACGTCCTAGACAAAGTGGGCGCCAGGTGACGGGGACGGATAGCCCGCGGGATAGCGACTTCGCAGTGGTGTAATGTTGGGCGGCCGGGGTCCTGTAGTGGTAAAGGGTGTGTGCTGGTATTGCAAGACACAGCGAGATGTTGAGAGAGAGCCTCTGAGACGCGCTTCACACAGTTTGTTGATCAGGTTCGTAATCGCGACAGCATGTGATCGCGTCTCACGCGTGACTCACGCGGTTTCCACGCGCGGATTTGAGGTACGGCACTGCGGGCGCGTTTACCGTGTATGCGGTCATGTGATGATCGCTCCGTTCCGAAAGGTATTTGATTTCTTGTGTAGGTGGCTGAACGGTCTTCATTCATAGTTATCTACTGTAGGTAGGTAACGGTAATCGTTTTAAATAGGTAGGTGCTTATTTATATATAGGATTCCCAACAGTGCAACACATTACGCCAGCGCGTCGGACCAACGTCGGACTCACTCGTACATCTGTCTTACTTACATAATATATATACTTGACTCGCGACGCAAGACATCTTTAAGGCCTGCTATTTCGAAGTAAGCTCAATACGACTTGTCGGAAGTTGAAGAGTGCGAAGTCAGTGTGTTGGTCATTTACTCTTAAATTTCGATTTTTCAAGTGTTCTCTACACAATTGATGAAAAGTGGAGATTTATGAAATAAAAACAACATTCAGTTGCTCACTAAAATCTCCTCTTCGCCCCAGGGGGGTATCTGATTCAAATTACACGTTAGCCAGCAGTCAAACAAATTTCCGAAAATGCAGGACACTCACGAAGAACCGTTGATGCTCGCCATTCTCATTGATGGCGCTGATCTCCTCCTCTGTCAGATCAGGAACCTGCGCTGCATCCAAGTATTCCTGGATTCTTTCCTTGTTCGATGTTGTACTTGGGTAAAGTCAGCAAACGCAAATGCCGCAGAAATCGAGACGCTCACGTCACGATGACAACACCCTTTTGGTTAAGCCACTTCAGGAGGACCTGCCCCTCCGTGACGGGCTTGCCGTAGTCCTTCTCCAGCCTTTCACGGATACCAGGCACAATACCCTTCAACGGCCCGTTTGGGGCTCGGGTGAGTGGGGAAAGGCCGGCGTAGGACGCAAGTTTAATGTTTTCTTGCTCCGAGAATTCGTAGAGGCCCTGCGATACTTTCCAGACGTAGGGGTGGAATTCAATCTGTCGCATCCCTGTTAGAATAAATATGATGAGCTGGGATGAAGAGACAATACGGACCTGGTTGACAGATGGCTTAATGGTGTGGGTTGAAAGAATATCTTTCAAATGCTTAACTTTGAAGTTGGAGACTCCGATGGATCTGCGTATTGAATCAGCATTTCGAAGATATAACAACGGTACGAGGGAATTCACTTGGCCAGTCCGTCATTCTTCACACCCACTACCTCCTTCCATACCTCCTGCAGCCTGCCCTCGCCCGTGTGGGGCACAGGTGAGTGCACCAAAAACAAATCGACGTAATCCAGCCCGAGTTTCTTCAGCGAATCTTTCAATGACTGCTTCACACTCTCCCCGTCCTTCAACATCCCGAGCTTCGTAGTGACGAAAAGTTCTTCCCTTGGCTTCCCCGAGTCCTTGATCCCTTGTCCAAGGGACTCCTCATTTTTGTATATCTGCGCGCCGTCGAGATGCGTGAAGCCGCCGTCGATGGCTTGCTTCACCGTGCCCGCTGCGTCTTTCCCGTAAAGCGCAGTGCCAGTGCCAAATGCAATCCAGGGCACGGAGGTGCCGTCGTTCAGTTCGATGGTGGTCATATTGAGTGATTCAGAGGACGTGAATGGTGTCGACTGGGGAGATCGGTGCGCATTTTATACAATCCCAGACTGGGAGCGAGACGTGGCAGGATAAACCCTACGTTATGAAGGCTGACATATAATATTGGATAAACTGCGAATGTATACGCAAAGGCTGCGCGATGGGCGTCTACAGGCGCGGACTTTCCGTCTCGACCGCATGCCTCCACATGCTTGTCCGAGATCGGATTTGCTTACATCAGTGTTTGGACACAGGACGGGCTGCTATCCGCCGGCCCTGAACAAGGCCTTTAAAATCTTTTCGAGGGCGATTTTTTTGTTCTTCATCTTTTAACATATCCTAGGTCCATGTTTTACCACATGTTCGATCGTCCTGTTCTACGGCGATTCTTCATCTCTTTGGGCCTCAGAGCAGACTACGTTGCACCCTTTGGCCGGCCATCCTGATTCTAGTGGATGAAGCGCGGTCACCTGGTGAACCGACATACCATCTTATAATCACCCTTACATTTGTATCTGCACTTTGCAGTGATTGTGCTTGTCACTCATGCATGGAGCTTCGTTAAATCATGTTTGTCATTGTATGAATAATCAGGGTCAATACAATACCACAAATTTCCCATAAAATACCAGTATATGAACAACCAAAAACGCAAGCACGGCAGACATATTTATACTTCGGGCGCAAATGAGTACTGTCCTGGTGCGCCGGCTCTTGAGGGCGACGCCAAGCTGCTAGTGTCAGTAGTGTGGATTGTGCCAGGGGGTGGGGTACCCGGGTACGTCGTGGGGTCATCAGGGTTCTACCAGTCACAGTCAGTCAATCAACCCAGAATTGACGTATGGCGGACTCACATAGAACTTGGCTTGCGTGGGGTTAAACGGCTGTGGCGAATACGGCTCAGACATCATAACCGGCGAATGGATTGGGGCTTGGCTGCTCGCCGCGTAATTGCTAAATTGCGCAGACGGGGCCGTGCGCATGCGGCGGCGGTACAGGAGGAACGCAATGCCGCAGGCGATGAGACCCAACAATACGACGCCTGGTAATAATATTGCAGTGTTAGCTCAATGTAGGCTCGTTGGAGAATGAGCGAGTAGACTCGCCTCCGACGACGCCTCCTGCTATAGCGCCTGTATTCGTCTTTTTCGCAGCCGAGCTTGGTGCGCCGGTCCCTGTGGCACTCGACGAGGAAGTGGCCGAAGACGAGATGGTATTCGTGTTCGTGGCTGTCATAGGCGCAGTGCCGGTCGATGGGCTGGCCGTAATGTTTGCAGAGGCCTGGGCAACCTCAAACGTCCCGGGCGACTTCGTACGGATGTGATGAGCAAATATCAGGTGCTAACTGTACAAGGCATGCTTACAATGAAGTCCCCGTATGCCCAGCCGGGTATACTGGTGGTGAGGTTGATAGCCTCAGTGTATCTGTGCTTGTTTAGCAAGAGCATCCTGGAGAGTGCTAACATGGGTTCTCACATGGATGGGTAGACGGTAGTGCAAGATGAAGACCAAGCAGACCACCTGGATCGCAATCGCAGTGAGTAACATGCTACATGTCAGAGTGAACTGCAGGACGTACGATAACCAGGTGCCGTTCTGGCACGCTGCGCAAGCGGATGTCATCGCATATGTGACGGTGGAGCATTGGCAAGGGTTGACCGTGCTGCCCTCCGGACCACTATATGTAAAACCGGAAGGGAGGGGCTGTATGTTCCACTCTAGTTTGCCAACATCAGTCCCGGGGCGTTCTGTCAGTACACTCTAGCAAGCGACTCACGTCCGTGATTGCATGCAGCTCCCAAGAATGCCGAGATCTGGCAGGGGCTTTGTTTCAAGTCATTATAACTCTGCAGATGTGGGTAAGCTCATCCGCGAATCGATAAGATCGGGTGGTAAGTACGCACCCAAGACTGATCCTGTGTACAGGTCGCATTCGTCGTGGCCTGGCCGAGGGCACACGACACATATCCCAGGAGCAAAGCGGCAGTTGAGAGCGAGAAATGCATAGCTGGAAAGGGGAAAGGTAGTTCACAGCGAAAAGACGGAACCTCGCAGCGGGGCCCTCAGCAGGGGCCAATGTAATATTTGAGGGCCTACACTGTAGGCCGTGCCCATCAATTGGCATGCCATATGGGCGCCTCGACTCGGACCTGGGCGGTGCTTGCTTTGATCACCGAGGATCGCCGCGGATGCATATCTCGATAACCATCTCCTCCGAATGCTTATTTATGTGTACTATCGGATAGTCATTCTCGTGTGTACATCGCGATCGTACAGCACGCTCTCTAAATAGGACCACTGGGGCATAAAAAAGAAAGGAAGCAGCTGTGACGCATGTTGATGGTGGGCGCTGAAACGCCGCTGCAGTGCGTGAGCACGGCGATCCAAGCGACATTGCCGCGCGCGGTGCCTGCATATATATAACGGAAGGAAGCCTAAACAGCCCAAACAATAATACCCCATACAGATCCAGAGAATAAACGCGGAAGGCCGCGGGACGGTGCTGGCTGGTTCAGCTACCTAAATTTCGGCAAGTCCAGAATATCTTCCAGGTTGCTGGTGAGTGAGCCCGGAACTCGATGTGTGGACAGTTGGTGTAGGCGCTGACGTCGGATAAGTAGACGGGTCGGAGGGATTCTGTAGCAGCCCCGGTCAGCAGGGCAGAACGTACGCAATTAGAATCAACGCACATATGGTCTATACACCTGGCTGTCATACGGCTGATGGTAAGACATAGGAGGCGGTGGGCCTGCCGCGGGGTGCATCTGCGTTTTGGCGCCGTACGGTTCGACCGAAGATGCAGACGGGGGATCCGACCGCCGGCGAATGAGGAAAAATGCGACCAGGCCAGCGATAAGGGCAAGAAATATCAAACCACCGACTACTCCACCCGCAATGGCGCCTGTATTGGACTTGTGGACAGCACCGGAAGTAGGTGCTGTAGAAGTAGTGGAGCTCGGA
Source organism: Athelia psychrophila (assembly GCA_001630335.1). NCBI lineage: Eukaryota > Fungi > Basidiomycota > Agaricomycetes > Atheliales > Atheliaceae > Athelia > Athelia psychrophila. The sequence continues at coordinate 292,773 of KV417563.1, read as the reverse complement.
CTCGCGGTCACAGTGATGGTGCTCGTCACAGGTGACTGGGTAGATATGGCTGCAGGAGTGGTCGTAGTGGACGACCCGAAGGTCGACTGTATCGGCGGACTTGACTCGGGTGCGGCTGAGAGTGGTATTAGTGGTTCGAACACGGCCAATGTGCGAAGGAAACACACTGTCATCAGCTTTGGCTGCTTGGGCATTAAAGGTGCCCGTTATGGTGACTGTTTTGTGATGAGCTAAAGCCTAGAATGGGGGAGAGAGGTGGTTCACCATTCAGGTATGCCCATGCCGGGAATGAGGTATTTTGGGGAATAGGTACGGGGTAGCTTTATGAATAAGGTCAGAGAGCGCAGAGAGCACAGGCAAGTGGTATACATACCCTTGGGTAAGTGCCACAGTAGAGCAGTTACTTGTCCATTCCGCCCATCTAAACGGCCAAGCTCTCTTGAGAAACCAGGGGAGCAGGGAGAATGAATGAGCCTACGTGGTAGTTGTTCCATTTTGGCATACACCGCAGGCTTGGAACAAGGAAAATGCGACAGTTGAGCACATACACATGCTTTGACTGCTTGCACTGGGTCCTGAGATTGAAAGTCAGTTTATGGGCACCAATGAGCGATCAATAGGCGCACCTGGATAGTAGTAGCCCTAAATGCAGCATGTGAGCAACACATAGTTCAGCCAACACTCATTTGACGCGTACCGGGCCAGCGAGGCTGTCAATGCTCCAATCTGTGTACATGTTAGCTCGATGGGCGGATGTGATGGGGCTACGTGCTAATATGCATACCTCCTCCGCAGACATCCTGCGCATAGAGAGCAACAGCGCACGGATTCTGCCCCAGGGTGTTGTTCATCTATATATGGTACAACGGGTCAGTCAAATGTGCGCCGAAACCAAAGTCTTTGGACCAACCCAGCTGTATTTTGGCAAGCATGATGGGTACGTTGATATCGACAGAGCTGCAGGGATAGACACAAGGATCGCCGCAAGGGTGCCGAGGAGGAGGGGGTACATCCCGTGGGGCATGATGAGGGTTCGGCCTGAAGGGCACGGGGCTCGAAATGTGCCCCTAACTTAGCATTGTATGGCACGTGCGACCTGGTTGTGGGTCCGTATATGTCAACATCGCTTGCGATCTCTTGGTTGGTTGGCAATTCAAGTTGAATGAGTTGAATTGAGCTTGTTTGGATCGCCCCGCTTTTAAGCTTGCCATTCCACCGACTTCCCCCCGACTACCCCCTTAGTAATCACGCGTCACCACTCAGGCTTTAGTAGTAATGTACAGCATTGATTCTGCTGTTGTAATACAATGATATTTCAATCGTGAATCGTGGTTCACAACACTGGGCATGATCTCGCTCTGGCTTGTGGTGGATTGATAAAGTTCTGACTATTCCGTTGGCGACGGGTGGTACTGGTAGGGCACATATCACATAAAGTATGCACCGCCTTCAAGTTCAACTTTCAAAGAGTTCTTGAGACACTCCACATGGTATGGAACGGGCAAAGCGGCCTGCAACGCATTGCATATTGAGCCTCAGTCTGAAGTAGCGCACGATGATTTCACACTCACGAATAAAGCACCCTTGTCCTTGTGCACGCTGAAGAGGCCCAGCGGTTGCATGGTATGAACACTGTTCTGTGGGGAGCATAATTGAGCCCGAATGTACTTTAGATTGTAATGAAATCAAGTTGGCGTACATTCTTCAAAGCCTCGCGAGGAAATCGATCGTCCCCAGGAGGCAGTTCAAGCGAAATTCCCAGAACAGAACCAAGCGCGTCATCATTTTTCTTACTCTCAGCCGCATCCCGCGCCAAGATCGCCTGGGGAGAACATGGGCTCTCGTCAAGCGCGCTCACGCGATTAGCCCACGCTTCTTCGATCCACGAAAAGGGAACGATCTCGTAGTCTACGAGCGTGGAGAAGGTGCGCGGGCTATGTGACGCGGTCCTGCGCAGGGTGACGACCATGAAGTGGGTTTGAGCTGGCGATGTGTCCTTGACGAGCCCCATCAAACACCAAGCGGAAATGATGAGAGTATCCCCTAAGTATTTGGACGATAAATTGAAGCGGGTTTGACAAGAGATCACCAGTCAGAGAGTCAGCGCACCGTTGTGACTTAGAGAACATATTTGAATATATATCCCCTCTACATAGCAACGAAGGGGGTCAGGACGTGATGCAAGACCCAAGACTTGGCAGCATATCTGACCCGGTCCGTTTTCCGCCCCCCTTCTTAGCCCCTGAACCCTTTCTCCAAGGGAGGTTCCCGTGTAATTTAACGAGTTATCCGACATGTACATGATACTGTGCGATGCCCACACCATACGCACAATTCAGCACAGACAAACGCGTCAGCAAGACGCGAGACCAACCAAATCTGCTTGTGAGATTTCCAGTCCGCTTTCTGGCTGCGCGTGAGGTTCGTATTGATTGGTCAGTGTGTTCGGGATGCCAGCCCCAAGTGCCTTACCAGGAGACGGAACAGTAGGGAGTGGTCCTGCATTTGCTGCATCTTTGAAGGGACTGAGTCGGCGATTCGTTTTTTCCGTAAACCGCACAGCGCGTCTTGTCTGGCTTGGGGAGGCCTGATTGCATTATTTTGGGCTTGAGGTACGCGACAGCTGATTTGAGTTTTGGTTGGTGGTGATCACACAACAAGCGGCATCAAATTCAATTCACCGTATCGACATAATGAGATCACATGATTGACTCAGAGTAACGACAGTGAGCCCGGGCCAACGTTGAACGTTGGCCATCCTTCAGTTGGTCGACATTTTGCCATGGGCGATTGGCACCATATGCATCAAGACTAATTCATCATCTTGATATCGGCCCATCCCGAATACCCGAATGAACACTGCTGCAACATTGCTACGCACCCTTCGACCTTCTTGGGCGCATTGGGTATTCTATGGGTCCCATCCGCCTCGCTGCACCTTCAGGCGACCCACAATTTGACCAGATGTGACAACTCGAAGGGGTGGCCCCCATCAGTGGTAAGTTTGACTTTGGACAGAACCCTTCCCACATTACCGGTTACCTGTAGGCGTTTAGAAGCGCCCAAAGGTTCCTAGCTCCCTCTGATTTACCTGGGCGCCACACTTAGAAGCGTTTCTGCCGAGTCCTGACGTACTGCAATCAACTGTAACCTCGAGGAACACAGGGGCGTGGACCTGTCCCGGTGTACATAAAGTGCAAGATATATTTTGGAGTCTTAGCTACTCCCACTCCCCCACTCGGACGCAGCACGTCTAGTCCTCTCCATGCCCTATACACCACAATATGCTGGCTGGTCTCAGCAGGAAGAATACTACGAGCTCCAGCGCACATCTGCAAAAAATCTTGGCCAGTCCTGGCAGTACGAGGATCTGCATGAGCCATCGTAAGCGTTCCGCTTTTAGGTTTGGTTTGCTGGACAGCACTGACTGGACATCCGGAACAGTGCAACAACATACCAGCTGCCCGGCCGTGGCATTGTGAGAGGGAGCGGGTACCACGATGCCAACATCGGTATGGCTCAGTGGCCCAATATAAACGCACCGTTGGATTCAGGTAGCAGCCAGCTGCAGTTCCCAAATGAACTGGGTGCCGCTTCACAATGGGTAAGTGCAATCCATCTTCGTCCCCTGCCACCAGCCACTGACCACAGCATAGGACGAGTACAGCACAACCACCACCATGTCCGGCACCCACCACCCCTTTGTGCATGGCTTCGACCCCCGGGCTGAAGTTGCTTCATGTTTTAAAATAAAACATAAAACCCCTAGAACCAAGGCCTTCAGTCTGTCGACACTGTGTCACCCGTTCAACCAGACCATGGCACCCATCATGGTGTCGTCTCTGGATATGTCGCTCGACCACAGCATCTTCTACCCCTACGCGTACCCTCTAGAGTCATTGGCGCACCTGCAATACTTTCTCGACGATGGCATCACAGGCTGCCCTTCCATCACTTTCGAGGGGAACGAGCTCGTCCTGGGCTTTCCAGAGTACATGGGACTACCTCCCAAGTACTACTATACTCGTCCGACTTATGGGGGACCACTGCAACAGAGGCCTGTCGTTGCCAGTGTAGCACAATCGGCTTCATCGTTTCCCACCATCGCGGACCTCCGCGCGGCATCAAGCGGCAGCACCCCACTTGGCGCCACGGCTTCGAGTTCTTTCGCATATGTGGAGGAAACGCGGTTGTGTCCATTTTGTTACAGGGTCTTTCGCAGATCGAGCATGGACGCAAGTCTTGAGAGACATCGCAAGGATCATCATTCTGGCCGAGAAGGATTGACTGCACATAAGGGGTTTCAGGGTTTTTTGAGAGACGGCTCGAGCTATGCCGATACTCACATCGACTTCATCGACGTCGGTAACGAGGCTTGGTCGTTGTCTGTGGTTGTGAACTCCACAAAGGTAACGCGAACGAGCAGTCCAAGGAGAATGTGAAATCTGTGGTTGATGTGGATATCGATGAAAGACAAAATCAAAGATCTCTCACAGCGTCCGTTGACACGATATGGAATCATTGGTACCGTTCGTAACATTTCCACATCCTACAATATCGTTTAGATGCACACACAACGGAATCATTCTACTGTTGACATATCGATACGGATCGTCCTTTTTCAGCTCGGTGCATTCAGTCTGTCATGGCTTCGCTGCAGTTATAAATCGCTATCGACGCTGTCTAACAGCACGATGTCAAAGGGCAGCCTCGCAATATCTCCAATTCCATTGTTCGAGCGTTCGTGGCTATCTCGCTGCCAGGATACTCCCGGCTGTCTGTGTTGATCTTAGGGAATCAATATTATTCATGAGACAGGTGGCTTCAATACACTTAAATGCATGCGGCCATTCCCCCGGACAGTTGGATATCGCAGCACAATGAGTTATTCAAATGGATCACTGTTACATACGTGCCACCAGCGGCCAATGACGGCGCAGGACGAGTGCTGCGCAACCTCCACTGTAGTCACGATTATTAAACAAAGAGCTCACCTCACTTTGGCCCAGATGGGTCAGGAACAGCAATGGGCCGTAAAAAGTCAAAGGTATAGTATTTAAAGCAGATGGAGAGAAAGGAATATAATTGAGTCACAAAGTAGTCCATAAAACATCTGTAAATTATCTACAATAGGGCCTAGCCCCCGCAGAGAATTAACATTTTTATTTTGAAACATAAAGAAACTAGACCAAGATAAGCTCCGGGGCAGTCCAATCATTGGATATTGGCAAGTCAGCCTGTACTTATTATCATCAGTCCAGGTCTCAAAGTTCGGCCAGGCCGCGATAAACACCAGGCTGCTCCTGCGCTGCCAGTCGGAAGCCAGAGTTGGTGGTCTGAATGGTCGGCGTTGGTGGCGATTCAGGGAAGGTCCCCGGATCTGAAGGGTCCTGGATCAAAATGTCAGAGTATGTTGAAGAATATAGAGAAAGGGAGACATGCATAGGGTCTGTAAAGGGGCTGCTGTTGTTGTGCAAACGAGGTCCGATCGCTCATAGGGGGAGGTGACATTTGCGATTCACCACCATAGTAAACATCCGACGGCGCGGCATGTGATCGCTTCCGACGGCGAAGGAGGTAGACAGTGAGACCTGCCAGTGCTGTGACAAAAACTACACCTCCAATTACGCCACCTGCGATTGCCCCCGTGTTAGAGCTCTTGCGAGTCACCGATGATGGGTTACTTGTAGTAGAAGGGCTATTGGTGGGCGTGGAGTTTGTCGAAGATGGTATGAACAGTGTGGAAGTGGAAGTGCTCGCTGATACGAACACTGTGGAAGTGCTCGTTGGTATGGGTGCCATGGATTCGGGACCAGCTATAAAGACGTATCAGAACTGTCTTTTATATGCTGTATTCGACACGCACCAATGGCTGCTTGTGCAGCAGCTATATTGAAATCATTTGTTACTATAAAATATCATTTAGGTTCGTCAATGATACACCGTGACAGCAGCCAGTATACTGACCGTTCAGATACGCCCATGCTGGGAAGGCTGTACCCGCTGGGATGGGCTCGGGGAAACTGTATAAGGTCACTAAACATCGGCCAGCCGCCTCATCGGCATATTGACTCACGTAAGGAAACTGATAGTTACACCTGCAGCTATACAATTGGACTTGTAGTCCGACCATCTGTCGCTCCGATTTAAGATCAAGTACCATGTGTGATTAACAAGCGACCCACCCATCATATGAGCCATTCTGACACATGCCGCATGCTTGCCATAACTTCAGTGAATCATCAGCATCATAATTGGTGAGCATTTGCATGGGCACTCACGGAATAGGTAACTGAAGAACTTCAGTGGTTCGTCAGCGTCGTATTCGGCGAGCATTTAAATGTACATGGCCTCTCACCATTCGCAAGCGTTTGCACTTTCTTTAGTCGGTGCAGCATACATAAACCCAGCTGCCTGGGCCTAGTGGGTACGAAGGATGAGGGATGGAGAACAACTATGAGACCAATCGTACTTGCCGGAGTACTACCCAAGGGGTCGAGGCTAGTATCTGCAATGACTGTCAGCATGATTCACATCATAGCAATGTAATATACGCACTTCCTTCACATACATCCAAAGCAAGAGTGGTCATTAAGCATGGGCTCTGCCCCAAGCTGTTGTCTTCAAGGATGAATCAGAAGACTGTCAGATGCGTCCTACAGCTCCAAACTCACCCATCCATGAAAATTCAGGCAAACATAAGGGCGTCTGGGATTGAACAGACTTGACAGCGAGCAGGAACCCAAGTGTCGATGTGATTATTGTCCAGGATATCATGATGGTAGGCCAAAAGAGACCCTGGGGCAGTCTGGCACAGTACTCAGCTTTCTCATTACGACGTACTTAACAGGCTTCTACTCCGTAGCAGTTAGCTATAATAGTGCACGTTTATGGGTGCTCGCCACCGAATCGCATTTGCTGTATTGATGCCAAGGCATGGTGCCAGGTGTGGTTGTGCCTCTTTAGATCGTCCGGAATTTAGGGCTTTTGAGGCCTTGAAACGGTCTACTTTCGGCCGCTGTCCGTGTAGGGGATTTGAGGCTGGATATCCCGAATTTTTTTGTGAACCGTCAGGATCCCGGCTTGCGATTGCCGAGGAACTAGGTTTCCAGATACAGCTCCGTCAATTTCGTTGCTGGGCGGACCCAGAGCGTGCGGAATACGAGGGCCTCAGATTGGGAACGGCCCGTTCTCCGAACCCTCGATCTCGCAGAAGCTTGCACACCAACTCAGCGCTCAGTGCTCAGCATCGATGTCATGACCTGCCCAATCCCGTTGAAAGGTGAATAGCTTGCCTGAAATCCCAAAATAGATGCTGTGAGATAAGAAAACAGCCAAGATCCGAAGATAAATGCGGATCGTGGGGTGTCCGGTGTTCTGCGCCTCGGGCATACCAGTTCGCTGAAGTCTGCGGGCGATGTTGATGATTGCGTGCATGCAGCAAGGTCAGCAGTCACATAAGGTTGTAGTCTCATACACATCCCCTTTGGGAGCTCATTCCCAAATTAGGCCCCTTTAAATAAAGAAAATCGTGAGGGGGGGGGTAACAAGGCTAGCTGGTAACCCTAGGCCTGATTCAACCAAGATTTAACGAAGCTGCGTCATAACGAGTCCTATTTATAACGATGCGGTACCTGCGAGTGGCAATGCCGCCTGCGTATAAGTACCACCAGGTGGGTGACCCATGTTGGAGCTTGCCAGAGGAGTACTCTAACTTTCATTCACACCTTCGATGAACGTCGTGGCAGAAGAGCCACTGATGCCGGTGAAGTACTCGTGGTTGGCGTGGTTGCGCTTGTAAGTTGACGCAGACGTAAGTATTATATGCAAGGGCAGATGGTAAATGTTGCGGTAGAGGTGGATATTGCTGTGGTCCCCCGTGTACTGATAAACGCAGGAGGCGATGGTGAGAGTAGACGGGGAGTTTGGACTCCAAGTAGCCATTTCGGAGGTTATGTACGGAAGTTGGCTAGTCACATGCACATCTGTCTCAATGAACTCGCGACACCGCTATCGACGCAAGACATCTTCAAGGTTTGCTATTCCGAAGTACGCTCAATGCGACATGTCGAAAGTTGAGAAGTACGAATTCGGTGCGTTGGTCATACATTATATGCCTACACCCGGCACGGCGTCCATTAGGCCCCAAAAATACCATACCAGCAGGAAGCAGCATAACCAACGGGCAACTCGCCTACAGTCAATTGGCATGTTGGATATGGACACTTACCGTCCTCGTCCCAAAATAGCCTGGGAAACATGGGCAGATGAGAAGGGGATATGATTGAACAACAAAGTAGTCCTCAAAACGCCTATGAATTCTCTACCATGAGGCCTGGCCCCCACGGAGGACTAAACAAGATTTTTTTGAAATTAAAGATTAAAATAGAAGACCAAGATAAGTCCTGGGGCAGTGCATGCATTAGATCTTGGCCAGCCAGCCAGTACTTATCATCAGTAATCCAGGTCTCAAAGTTCGGCCACGCCGCGATAGGCACCAGGCTGCTCCTGCGCTGCCAGTGGGAAGCTAGAATTTGTGGTCTGAATGGTCGGCGTTGGTGGCGATTCAGGGAAGGTCCTCGGATCCGCAGGGTCCTGGATCAAGGTGTCAGAGTATGTTGAAGAATATAGAGAAAGGGAGACATACATAGGGTCTGTAAATGGGCTGCTGATATTGTGCAAACGAGGTCCGATCGCTCATAGAGGGAAGCGCCCTTTGCGGTTCACCACCATAATAGATATCCGACGGGGCGGTATGCGATCGCTTCCGACGGCGAAGGAGGTAGACAACGAGACCTGCCAGTGCGGCGACGAAAGCTAAACCTCCAATTACGCCACCTGCGATTGGCCCCGTGTTAGAGCTCTGGCGAGTCGTCAATGATGGGTTGCTTGTAGTAGAGGGACTGTTGGTGGACGTGGAGCTTATCAAGGATGTGGAAGTGCTCGTTGGTATGGGCATGGATTCGGGACTAGCTATAAATACATATCAGAACTGTCTTTTATATGCTGTATTCGACACGCACCAGTGGCTGCTTGTGCAGCAGCTATATTGAAATCATTTGTTACTATAAAATATCACTTAGGTTCGTCAATGATACACAGCAGCCAATACACTGACCATTCAGATACGCCCATGCTGGGAAGGCTGTATTCTCTGGGATGGGTTTGGGGAAACTATGCGTCAAGTCAATAAACATCGGCCAGCCGCTTCGTCGGCATATTGACTCACGTAGATAAACTGATAGCTACACCTGCAGCTGTACAATTGGTCTTGTAGTCCGACCATCTGTCGCTCCGATTTAAACAAGTACCGTGTGTGATTAACAAGCGACCCACGCATCATATGTGCCATTCTGGCACATGCCACAAGCTTGCCATAACTTCGGTGATTCATCAGCATCGTAATCAGTGAGCCTTTTCATGAGCGCTCACGGAATAGGTAACTGTAGAACTTCAGTGGTTCGTCAGCGTCGTATTCGGCGAGCATTTAAATGTACATGGCCTCTCACCATTCGCAAGCGTTTGCACTTTCTTTGGTCGGTGGAGCATACATAAACCCAGCTGCCTGGGCCTAGTGGGTACAACGGATGAGGGATGGAGAGCAACTATGAAGCCAATCGTACTTACCGGAGTACTACCCAAGGGGTCGAGGCTAGCATCTGCAATGACTGTCAGCATGATTCACGTCATAGCAATGTCATATACGCACTTCCTTCACATACATCCAAAGCAAGAGTGGTCATTAAGCATGGGCTCTGCCCCAAGCTGTTTTCTTCAACGATGAATCAGAAGATTGTCAGATGCGTCCCACAACTCCAAACTCACCCATCCACGAAAATTCAGGCAAACATAAGGGCGTCTGGGATTCAACAGACTTGACAGCAAGCAGGAGCCCGAGTGTCGAGGCTATTATTGTCCAGGATGTCATGATGGTATGTCACACGAGACCTTGGGGAAGTCTGGCACAGTGCTCAGCTTCCTCATGACGGTATACTTATCAGGTTTCTATAATCACCGTGCATAGCAGTAGTGGTAGGATGGCACGTTTCAGTTATGGGCGCTCGCCGCAGAAGCAGTTTTCCTGTACTGATGCCAAGACACAGTGTGGCGGTTGTGCTTCCTGGAACAACGGTTCATTCTCGTCGACCTTGCAGAAGCTTGCGCACCACTCAGCATTGATGTCATAACCTATGTAATTCCATATTGAAATATGAATGGCTTGCCTAAAATCCCAGAATAGATTGCGCGAGATGAAAAAACAGCCAAGATCTGAATATCAGTGCGGATCGTGGGTGGTGTCCAGCGTTTTATACCTCGGGCATACCACTGTACCTCCCGAGATGACACGCATACACACCCAAGTCGACGACCGTAGTACATTGCGGTTGAGCTGCACGTGTTCACTGAGATCTGCAGGCGACGTTGATGATTGTGAGTGTGTAGAGTAACAGGGTCAACAGTCACACAAGGCCGGTAATCGTGATTCAACGAAGCTGCGTGATAATATTGAGCCACACTTGTAATGATGCGGAGTCTGCGAACGGCAACGCCGACTGCGTCTACCACTAAGTGGGTGACCCATGCTCATAGAGAGCTTACTAGAGTAGCACTATAACTTTCATTCACTGATCGTCGTAGTAGAAGAGCCACAGGAAGACAACAAAGAGCCAAATGCCGGCGAAGTGCCCGTGGGTGGCGACGCGGGCAATATATGTGGGCAGACGCCAGATGTCGCGATAGAGGTGGATATTGTTGTGGTCTTCCGTGAACTGATAAACGCAGGAGGCGATGGTGAGGGTAGAAGTGGACGTGGAGTCTGGACAACTTGTAGCAGTCTCGGAGGTTACATACGAAAGTTCACAACGCGTCTCGCCGCTCGGACTCATTCACACATCTGTCTCACTCAACATAATAGACTCGCGACGCAAGACATCGTCAAGGCCTGCTATTCCGAAGTACGCTCAGTACGCCATGTCGGAAGTTGAAGAGTACGAAGTCGGTGCGTTGGTCGTGTTCCCAGCAGCCCCGAACAATGACCGACCCGTGATACAGAGAACGTAGTGGAAGCGAAATTGCAGACCGCCTCAGGCAAAGGCAAGGGGGGGAAGGGAAAGCAGAAACAGAAGATGGGATGGGTATGTTATCCGTGCTCTCACAGCAGTCTCTTCTAATCGTCCCCATGTCCAGCAATACAGTGTCAAGGTATGTAGCAATCGATCCTGCTGCTCGCTTTCACTCATACTGTATCTCAGTGGAAAGGATATGGGCCTGAAGAAAACACGTGAGGACAATTCATACCAAGCAGCACTAGATTCTGATCCTCGAATGTGCAGATGGGAACCTGCTGACTCCTTCGAGAGCTCTGGGGATGTATTGGCGAGATTCTGGGAACGCGTCAATACAGATGGCCGGTAATTGCTTAAGAATCCTCCAAATGTGCGTAACAACGCTGACCACAATGGATAGCGATATCAGTAACTTGGATCTATTCAAGCCCAATGAGACCTTCAGACCCAGCGGTCCCCCACGTGCGTTCGTATCTTCCCCTGTCCTTGCTGTTCTAACCCTCCATTGAAGGCCGTGCCAAGCGCCAGAAACCCAAGGACATGGGAGAGTTAACCAACAATGGAAACAATGCTTCTCAGCCTGAGGATGAACCGACCCCTAAAGCCAAGTCTGACAAACGACTAGGGTCACCCACGGATGCAGAAGACGAAGAGCCTCCTACCAAGCGCAAGCGTGGCCGGCCCTCTGCTCAGGCTGCCGAATCGTCTGCGTCGGCTGCCAAACCGAAACGAAATCACAATGGGGAGAATGTGTACGTCTCCAAATCCGCAAGTGCGCGCACTCGCACAAGACCCTCTTCAAAACGGCAAAAGAGTGGGCACGGGCGTGCTCCCTCAGAAGGAGATATTGTTTTGGATTCACCTTCAGCGGATTCTCATGGCGAAATCCATCCACCTCATTCAGTGATGGACATCTCTGCGCAGTCCGATACTCCAGCTCTCACTTTCAATGAGAGCGATACTGAAGATCTTGCTCTTGATTCACCAAAAGAACCTTCACTGCCGTCGCACCGGGTGCGCACCACGAAGCCTCTCGTCAAATTAGCTGATGACGGTATGGACTTTGACAACGGCATCTCCACCAAAACACGTCTTGTCAAGCAACCAAGCACCAGTGAGGCTTCTTCCAGCACTCCAGCACGCCGCACCCCCAAAAATCGAGCATCAGTTTTGACTGTTACGAAAAGTGGTCTAAAGTCCGTGAAAGGAAATTACAAACAGCCAGACAAACAGCCAGACCGAAACGATAGCAAAGATGCATCACCTCATAGACAAACGGGCGTGGTCGGTGATGATACTATGGAAGTGGATGCGGCGCTTGCAATGGACTCCTCGCCTGTGAATGTACCAACGGGGCAGGAACTTCTGGAGACGGCAGGTTTCGATCAGGCTGATGTTGAGGGGCTCCCCGACTTTGAGGAAGATGTTCCTCCGACGGTTACTGCTCCCATCAAGGAACCCATAGTCAGGAATCCAAAGTATATTCAAACCTACGCCTCACAAACACCTTTATTGATTTATGTTTGCAGTGTGGCGAAAGCAGCATCAAGTCTTTTCCCGGATCAACCATCGTCCTCGGGCTTCAGCTTTGGAATGGGAAGTTTCACCCGCCCGTCCATTTTTGACCGATTGTGCGTACACCGCTTCTTATCAGGAGCCGCGTCTCACTTACTGCGTTCCTTGTAGCATGAGAGAACCTTCCGCTTCAATGGGCTCCATGGTCCCCGCACTCCCCGCATTTTCGCTCAGCCTGGACTCATCAGTCATCGTTCCTATCTACCTCCGAGATATATACCCCGAGGTGGGCGCATCGTCTTTGAGCAATGTTGTTGCCGCACATCCCAAAGGCCCTCCTGGAAAGTTCTATCGAGAGGAAATCGCTTCCAGCTTGGTAGAGTATCTCGGGCCGGGTGGATCATCGGCTAGGGTTGAGGTCAATGAGAATGTGGATGAAACTCACAAAGAGCACTTTGAACGCTTTCGTTCTCGTCTGGAAGGTGGTGAACTGGTATTTCGTTCATTTATTTTCTCGTAATTTATGCTGACATACCCACAGTTCGTCTGCCTGTCTGGAGAACATGTCCTCGCATTCTGGTCTTCCTCTAACGCAGATGTCGGAAAGAAGTTGGGTGCTCCTGAAAGCCTCGTTGGCCTTGCCGCAATCGTTGTTGTATCTCTGGTCAACATCGTGGATCTCTCTGGATATGCAGACGTAGCGTGCAATGCGGAGCATGTTCGTTGGTAGACGTAATCAGTACATGCAGTTCCGGATCTGAATACTCAACTTTTTAACACTCGTATATGTCTCATGAGGTCGCTAAACTTGATCGCAGATATATTTATCTTACGCTTCGCTGTTGCCGGGTAAAATGTCATTTCTCAGCAGCCTACAGATGCCCTTCTAATTGCGAATTCCGGGACATTGCGCAAATTAGCGCCGGGCTGTGTGGACCATGCTGTGGGAGTCGTGGTTGATTGTATTGAAATGCACCCTTAGAAGTTCCTGGGACGGCGACTTGGAGCCGCCTGCAGGTGACTCTGCCGGACGGCTGCCTCAACATGAATGATAGCCATGCATCACTACAGTGCTGCAATGGCGCCACCCATGCCTCTCTTTTGACGACTCTCCTTTAATTTAGATCCTCCCCGGACATGAGCGTCCTGCGCAACGCATACCAAGCCATAGGGCTTGTACAATTTCATAAAAGTATATTGGTTATCTGCTCGGCGCCCATGTAACGCCCTCACTTGATATAGACTGATTGACGCTGAAGATCGTGTCAATGGTTATAAAGCGACAGCTCGCACTCATGACGCTCAGGAATCCTGAAAATGTCCTCAAGAGTGCTACTGCTGCTCATTGTCCTTTCTTGGCACTACGTTCAATTTGCCGTAGCTCAAACAACTGACATCACCTCGTGTTACCCCGACTCTGACCAACCTTGGGTGCGCATAAGAGAAGCTACCTGTGTGATGTTATTAACATCTATTCAATAGGAGTATAACTTGGAAGAACAAAACCCATGCTTAATATACGCGTATGCTTTGAGCCCTTGCTATTCTGGAGGTGAGATGTTATACTTTTATCTATGATGAAGAGCCCGCCATATTTACACATGATTCACAGTTGACATAGTACCTCTGCAGTCAGTGCGTGTAACCATTCCTTTTTTTTTTTGTGACTGTCTCCTTGATACTGTTTTTGTCAGCCGGATGATACTTACAGCGGCAAGTGCTGCAGCAATGTTATTCGCACTGCCAAATAATAATCACAAGGCAACAACAGAGCCTTCGGGCCGAGATCCCTGCGGATGTTCTACAGTCACATATTCCCTGATGGCTGCTTGCTCGTATTGCCAATGGGGAGGCGACTCTTTCGAAAGGTACGTGGTATATAGGCTCGAAAAAGAAGAAGAAACTCGTCCTAAATACATTACCTTCTCGGCAGCTGGAGCGATTACAGCGCGAATTGCGCAAACACAGATATCACCATGCAAGTCCACTAATGTCCATAGTTTCTGTGCGCTGTCCTCAACGAAAATAGATACTCCCCGACTATACCGGACGGCACCGGATTCCCTGCCTGGGCTTACTTGGACGGTACGTCTTCCCAGACTGCACTTGTGTTATGATGATATCGATCGTCTTGCAGTGACTGTACAAGACCAATTTTCCCCCACTGATGCAGACAATACATACAATAGCGGTGAGTTTGGCTCCAGTATCTGCATTATTTGTTTAACCTTCTCGCTAGGTGCCTCCGAGTCTACCCCTCCCGGTCTCGGTACCCCCAGCAGCACGTCAGTTGTGGTCACCAGCACTGCCACTAGTAAGACCGGCAGCACCTTCTCAAACTCCCCCACAAGCACGGGCTCATCTGCCGCGTCCAGCGAATCACCCGGCAAAAAGGCGAATATTGCTGCGATTGCGGGCGGCACTGTAGGAGGATTGGTCCTGGTATCGGCGTTAGCAGGACTTGTCGCTTGCTGGCTCGTCCGTCGTCGCAAATCTGACGATATACGTGAGCCTCTCGAAGGTTCGGGTCAACGGGAGAACACCTACGTAGAGACGCCTCCGAATGCGTACTGGCCGCCCGTCAGCTACGAAAGGGATAGCTTTTATGGCGATTCGAACGTTAGTGAAAGCTCCCTGACACCGACCGTATCTGAATCTGAATCTTGAATTTGAAGGCCTCAGACAGTTACATTGCCACTCCAGACTCTCGGGGTGCATCTTCCGCTGCGGCAACCACCAGGCACAGCGTTATCTCTGGGCCACCACCTGAACATTCCTCTGCTTCCTCAGACTCTTGGGACGCATCTCCCTCCTCGCCAACCGTCGTCCAGTATAGTCCCGCGCCATCCAACTTTGGACTGTACTCCGGTGTACCGCAAGCTATTTGATCAACGTTTTCAACCTGCACTTGGAAGTGTAAATATATGTACGAGTACAGGTGTACTGAAGGTTCGCTGGGTCTATTTTGGTAGCCTGGAATGGCCGTGTTTGGTTTGGTTCTCGCGATCTCTTCATTTCGGACTATAATATGTGGACAATCTAACTAAGCTGGAGAGGTTCAATTGGTCGTGCTACAATACAGACACGCACTATGATACGGATATGTCAACAGTAGAAGTGTTGTCTTGATATACAAACGACAGTGTATATAGTGTAGAAATACCGCGAACGGTACCATTGATTCCAGTATGCAGATGTAGTACGCCTTGGGTGTTACATAACTGACGCTGTTTGAGGAGGAATCGCAGGTCCACCAGTGTTTCTGGGGCATATGTGTAGGGCCCGGGGTGGCAGGTGGCACAATAACGAATCAAACTCGAGATTTTCCAGCGTCGATAGCTGCTGGAATTCGAAAGACTGGTGGGCCGCCTTGGTTGATAATTTTTTGTTTGTTAAAACGAGACACTATCAGCTAGAGGGCCGAAGCCATCTGGGGAGGGGTGAAAATGGGTGCTCGACATAGCGGGAGCTACCTCAGGGGGAGACGTGTTATCATAAGTACTCATCCTGGGATATGATCAGAACTAGTGCGCTGCGATGATGTATTGCACTAAACTGCTATGCAGCTGGACCCAATTGGTTGAGAAACTGGCAGGCATTAAAGGGCGGCGGCGGGGCGCGACGCATATTTGACTACTGGGCCACACCTTGGCCACACCGATTCCTCTCATAATGCCACGGATGGACTGCTCATCTACTGCTGCACAGTTCTGGATGCCCTGTCAGTCAAGGTCGGTAAGTCGAGCCCAGGAAAGAGATGCTTACGGTGGCACCGGCATAAAGTCGTACTGGGAACACCCAATGCATGCTGACTGCGCATGGGTAGACGTGCCATGAGTCCGACCATGATTTTGTGATATACAGGGCATCTGTAAATTTGGACGTATTGCGCCTGAGTTGTGGGAAGGCCCGAGGCTCAAGGATTCCTCGAGGTACAGCTGCGCGAGAGTTGATCACAACGCGTCAGATCTGGTGATTTGACGCTTCTGGGTATGGTACCCAGGTAAATCAGAGAGGGACCTTTGGACGCCTACAGGGTTGTGTGCATAGGACCCTATGCAAGTCTAATTTGGTACGTATTTGGTATATCGGAAGTGTTTGCCACTCTGTGCCGCTGTGATGAGGTCGCCCAGGGTTGCCCCTTCGAATCGTCACATCTGACCTAATTATGGGTCACCAGCAGGTGCACCGTGCAACGAGGCGAACAGGGACCCATAGAATATTTCATGTGCCGAAGAAGGTCAAACGCGCGTTGCAGCGGTTATTAGTTGGCTGACAGCGGTGTCCATTGGTATTCAGGATGCTGATAGTGATGTGATTGGATTGGATCTTGATGCATGTATGGATATTGCATGTGCGTGACTGGTGGAAGAAGACGGGAAGCTGGGACAACATCAGTGCTTGGAAACCACATATGTAGCCTTAAGGTGCCCTCGTGAAAGCAAAGTGAAAAGTAGGTTTGATGGTTCCGGGGCCGTTTCACCGGACGCGACGCGCTCACGTGGGACCAATAAACAATGACTCTGCGCGCGACTTGGATCACAAATCCTCTCTCCAGTCCTTTCAGAGTCACTGCGACTTTTTATATTCCTCTGGATGCTTCGTCGTGTCCCTACAACCACAGATGGCAAAGTCGTAGACAGGCTCCATGAAAGCACTCGTGTCAACACCCCATTCAAAGCACCCACAAGCAGCGCTATTATCGAGCGCATACAACCCAAGCGTAAGAAGAAGCCTGTCTCTTACAAGGGACAAGGGGCCGGAGACGACTCGGACTCGGACTCAGGCTCCAAAAATAAGAAGAAGAAGGAGAATGATTCCCTGTGGAATGAGGACGAGCTCTTGGCTGCGGTGCAGCATTTCCCTGTCTACAAACCAAAGCCTTTTGGCCAAGTTTTTGGTGCCCGTCGATTCTCCATGCCATCCATGACGACCAAGAGTGGGGAGACAGTCGAACTTATCCCCACCAACATCTCCCTAGGTATCCGCCCACCGACCAAGATCATCCCCCGGCCACTCTATGATCCCATGGAGGACCACGCGATTGTTCTGTATGATCCGACGATCGACGACAGAGAGACCGACGAAGAACGCCTAGCGAGGCTCAAGGAAGAGGAGAAGGAGAGAATTGCGAAGGAGTCCAGGGAGAACATCGCCGGCATGTTCAATCCTCACAAGAGTTTGAAGGCTATGCTGGGTGAAGGGACGGATAAGAAGAACAAGGTGGAGAAGATTGCTGTCGTCATCGACCCCCGCCTAACGAAGGTGCTGAGGCCGCATCAAGTCGAGGGTGTCAAAGTGCGTAGTCTTGTCGTGCGCGCGATCCATTGCTGACTCGTTTTAGTTCCTATATAAATGCACAACGGGAATGCTCGTGGAGAACCAGTATGGCTGCATCATGGCTGATGAGATGGGTCTTGGTAAGACGCTGCAGTGCATCGCCCTCCTATGGACGATGCTTAAACAATCACCGCACCCGGGGAAACCTGCGATCGAGAAATGCATCATTGCCTGTCCATCAAGTCTAGTCAAGAATTGGGCCAATGAACTTGGTAAGTGCTCCTTTCGTTGGTATCACAGACATCCAATTGACTCTTAGGTCAGTCAAATGGCTCGGAAAGGACGCCATCTCCGCTCTTGCGGTGGACGGCAAGGGGACTAAAACAGAACTTCTCGGCAAAGTCGCTCAATGGGTCGCCGCACGAGGTCGAAATGTTTCTCAGCCAGGTAAGTGGCATCGACTTTCTAAATGCTCTTGCTCACAATGGTTGCAGTTATGATAGTGTCCTATGAGACTTTGAGAACCCTCACCGAGTACCTATCAGGTTGCACCATTGGACTGCTTCTCTGTGACGAAGGTCATAGATTGAAAAATTCCGGTTTGTAAGGCACCTTGACCACAAAGTTTGCTGCTCACACATTCTATAGATTCTCAGACCTATCAGGCTTTAAACAAGCTCGATTGCAAGCGGCGGGTGATCCTCACTGGCACTCCTATCCAGGTCCGTATTTTCCCGCCCGAGTTCAGCATGCGGGCTAACTCCTTGCACAGAACGATTTGTCAGAGTACTTCTCCCTCCTCAATTTCGCAAATCCAAATTTCTTGGGCGCAAAGAATGACTTCCGAAAGAACTTTGAGAACCACATCATTCGTGGCCGGGATGCAGATGCCAGTGATCTCATCAAGGCCGAAAGTGAGAAGAAGCTCAAGGAGCTCGGCACCCTTGTCACCAAGTTCATCATCCGCCGAACCAACGACCTTCTCTCCAAATACCGTGAGTACCCCCCGCTCTTGTTGCGTCCTCCTGACGAACCATCGCTACAGTGCCTGTCAAATACGAGCAGGTCGTCTTCTGCGGGTTGTCCGAGTTCCAACTTGCGCTGTACCGTTTATTCATCGCCTCGCCCGAAATCAAGGCCCTTCTCCGCGGGAAGGAATCTCAGCCGCTGAAAGCCATCAACGTGCTCAAGAAGCTGTGTAACCACCCAGAGCTTCTGGATTTGCCCAAGGACCTGCAAGGATCTGAGCATTTGATCCCAGAAGGCTTTGTTGGTGCTGGTCAGTCGGGGAACAGCAAGAACAGGCACCAGACCGTGCGTTGCGACTGGGGAGGGAAGTTCTTGGTGCTTGAGAGGTGCGCTGTGTGCTGTTGAATTCATCACGGAGATGCTGAGAGACTCCATAGATTCCTCCATCAAATCAAGACCCAGACGACAGACAAGATAGTGCTGATCAGCAATTACACACAGACACTGGACTTGTTCGAGAAGCTCTGCCGCAGTAAAAAGTAAGTCGGCCGTGAAGCTATTCCTGCCTGTCACTGATTGCGAGTTAGATATGCCCACTTCCGGCTTGACGGCAGCATGACCATCAGCAAACGGCAGAAGCTGGTGGACCAGTTCAACGACCCGAACGGCAAAGAGTTTATTTTCTTGCTCAGTAGCAAAGCTGGTGGATGTGGTATCAACCTGATTGGCGCAAATCGTTTGATTCTTTTTGACCCTGGTCAGCCTTGATGTCTCGTCCCCTCCTTCGGGTTGGCTAACACCAATTTTCTTCAGACTGGAATCCTGCTGCTGATCAGCAGGCACTGGCACGAGTTTGGCGTGATGGGCAGAAGAAAGAATGTTGGTTTTCAACTGCACGTCCGCTTAGCATCCAGCACTGACAACCGTGCCAGGTTTTGTATATCGATTTATCTCTACGGGCACCATCGAAGAGAAGATCTTCCAACGACAAGCCAACAAGCAGGCCCTCTCTTCTGCTGTGGTGGACGAGAAGGAAGATACAGAACGCCACTTTTCTGTTGACGCTTTGAGGCAGCTGTTCTTATTCAAAGAGAGCACGCTGTGTGAGACCCACGACACGTTCAAGTGCAAACGCTGCCAAGGGGGCAAGCAAACAGTCAAGGCGAAAGCACTTCTTTACGGAGATGCCAGCACGTGCGTATTGTCGTCTATGCTTTCATTCATGCCCTGACTGTGATGACCAGTTGGAACCACTTTACGAATGCGGAGCTCAAGAACAATCACGACGATTTATTGCGAGCCGAGACCGGGCAGCCGGAAGTGTCCTTCGTTTTCCAGTACATCAGTCACTAATTTTATTCATCCTGCTCTCCTGTATTTGGGTATCATAGTAGCTTTACACATACTGTAGCATAATCATAAACGCAATTGATGCGTCGTCTTGGTCGAGGACGCGGCTGATGGCAGCTGTGACGATGGAGGTTTCGTGAACGCTGCGAATGGTGTCGAGAATTTGCACACAAAATTCTGGAACAGGGAAGCCCCACAAAGAGGCGAAGGAAATCGAAGAAGAAGCAGCAAACATTCTTGCTGGCTGATATCTAGATTGAAGATGGAGCACTTGTAGGTTGGTTGCAGAGCCACCGCGACCACCGAAATAGCAGAGTCGAAGGACAAACAGAGCTCATGTAACACCGCGCCCAACCGATTTCTGTGCATACCGGGCGACGTAAATGTGTTCATAAGAATTCCAAATCAAGATCCTAGCGCTACAAACAATATACATACCTGCAAGTTCTGCATCAGCTTAATAGTAACTCGCAAGTAAAGATCGAGGCTTACTATACAACGATGTCATCCCAGTCCCCCCACTCGCCACCAACTGCGCGGACCTTTACCTTCTCCCCACCTACCCCAAAGTACGCCGCTTTGTGCCACGTCTTCATTTCCTCCTCCCCAAACGGCCCAAAAGCCTCTCCTGTAGCCGTTCCGGGCACATCCCACTTGTATTCGTACTTGACGTCCGCAGAGGGGGGAACCCATGCTGCGTCCACTTTTCCCGCCGCACGCACAGACCGGACGAGCTCCTCGTATGTCTTGGAGTAGATATCCGTATCGCCGAGCGACATGAGGGTGGATGCAAGATGCGTGATCTCGTCAATCTGTGTGGGCGCAGCGGCCTTGATGGACGCCTTGTCCATATCCATCGCACCATTTTCCGGCGGCGCTTTGCCTTTGCCTTTCGTCGACCTAGATTACATGAGCCCTCGACCGTGCGATGAAGAGGCCTATGCGCTCACTGTTTGCCACCCGGTTGTTTCTTCGCCTTCGCGCCCAATCGCTGCAGCGCCTCCAGCACCGTCTCGCCCTTCTTCAGCAGCGCGAGGAGCTGCATCTCCATCGCGCCCTTCCCGCCAATCTCCTCCAGCTCCTTCTCCTCGGCCTTCATCTTCTCGCGCTGCACGCGCTCCACCAGGCGCTTCCGCTTCCGCGCCACCTTCATCGCCCGCTCGTCCACGCCGTCCATCCACTTGTCGTGCACCCCGTGCGGATCGAACGATCGCACATACGTCCCGTCCGACGCGAACTTGCCCTCCTCCATCTCCTCGCGCATGTTGAACGACGACAGCTCGAAGCCCATCCCCGCCTTCTTCCGCCGCTCCGCATCGTCCTCGTCCTCCGGCTCCCCGTCGTCCTCGGAGGACTCGTCCCCGCCCGAGCCCGACTTGTTGCCGAACTCCTGGCCCTCGATGTCGCCCAGGCGCAGATACTCCTCCTTCTTCTTCCCGCCCGCCCCGTCGTCCCCCTTCTCCTTCTCCTCCTTGTCCCCCATCGCGAACATGTCGTCGTCGTCGTCGCCGTCGTCCGCCGCGCCGTCCGCGCCCGTGCCCTTGCGCCGGCTGCGCACCACGCCCTCCCCGTCGTCGCTCGAGTCCGAGTCGTACCCCTCCGTCTTCACGCGGCCCTTGCGCCTGGCGGTGGGGTCCTCGAGCGCATCGTCGACGTCCTCGGCGAACTTGGCGGGGTCCTCTGAGGGGTCCACGAAGCGCGTCTTCTTGGACGCGTGTTTTTGGATTTTGGGGGGCGAGGAGGATTCGCCGGTGGACCCTGCTGCGCGCTTGAGGCCCGCTCGTGGAGGCATGATCGGAGAGAGGGAGAGCTGAAATCAATCGCGGCGTCTGCTACCGACATGACTGTATACCTTTTTGGGAAGGTGGCGGGCTGCTAGCGTGCATGGTCTGCGAGGCTATTTGCACAATGAGCCTATGTGCAGAAACGGTGAAATTGAGGGTCTTAAGTTAAATACAAAACATATGAGGTGTTCTGTCGAATAATATGACTCTAGGTGCAGCATACGGCAGGATGGTCGTGAGCTCGCGCCCATATGGACCTACATATTACAAGCTCCGGCCCTCGGATGCCTCGCTTGCTAGCTCGGGAGAGAGCCGAGCAGGACCCCACACATCTGTGTCGGGCGATAACGAACTGGAACTAACCATCGACGACAGCTACAGTGCTTGAATGGACGCGCTCAGTGAATTTGCAGGTTATCTCTCCATAGCAACTTGGCTAGGGGCTCAGTTTCCGTAAGTCTGGCCTCGCTTGGATGGCGCAATTGACGCAGCTGATCCAACCATCGCCCACGTCTTCTTCTCCCAACAGACAGGTCTACAAGAACTACAAGGCCCAATCCAGCGATGGTCTCGCCCTACCCTTTCTTGCGAACTGGCTGGCAGGTGTGTCTCACTAGCGTCCCCCGTCAGCGGGTCAGTGGTACTGACCTCGTTCCAAGGCGACGTGTCCAACTTGATTGGCTGCTTGCTCACCCATCAACTGCCGTTCCAGGTGAGCACTTCTGCTTTGCTTACCGCTCGTGTGTGCTCACGTCGTGCTGCAGACATGGCTAGCAATGTACTTCAGCTTCGTGGACATGATGCTCCTGAGCCAGTACTGGTACTACAGCTCGAGGAAACCCGTGGCCCCCTCCCACGCACACCCCCGCATCCGCGCCACGTCCACCATCTCCTACCGCAGCCTCTCCGCCGCCGCCGCCCACGTCGCCGCCAACGCGGCCCTCGCCGCCCAGCTGGAGCCCCAGGAGCCGCGTGCACGCCCGTTTGGGCGCGCCGCGGATCAGTCTGCGGACATGTCCCGCACCCGCCTCTCGCGCGATGCTACGGAGGACGGGAGCGAAGACGGGGATCTAGCCGCTATGGCCGACAGCTTCCTTTCGGAGGGGGGCCGCGGCACGGGCAGGCGGAAGCTGGTCTCGTGGAGCAGCGAGCGGCAGGGCAGCGGGAGGGCAGAGCGGCCGCCGCCTGCCAACTCCATCCACCCGTCCCTGCACATCACCGCCAGTCTCGACCGGGGGCGGTCGCGCCAGCGCGAAGGCGAGCCCGGGGAGGAGGAGGTGGTGGAGCAGACTGGCCACACGCGCACGAGCTCGCGCGCGAGTCGCAGGGGCGCGGGCTTGGTGTTCCTGGGTGTCTGGGCCCTGTTTGGCATCGGGACGCTTGCTGGGAAGCGGGACTTGATGGCCTCGGGCGCGGGTATTGGGAAGGTGTTGACAGATCGATTGCCGGCGGACGCCCATCCTGTCTGGGCTGCGCTCAGCGGGGATATTGGCGCGCCCTCCACCCAGCGCATCCTGGGGCGGTTCTTTGCCTGGCTCTGCACCACTCTCTATCTGACCTCAAGACTGCCACAAATATGGAAAAATGTGCGTTTCTCCTCTGCTGGCCCCGGCGATATGACCAACCTCTTCCCAGTTCACTAGGAAATCCGTTGCTGGCTTGTCTGTATACCTCTTCATCTTTGCCTTCCTCGGCAATTTCTTCTACGTTATATCCATCCTCACTGCCCCAGACATGCGGGCATCTATTGAACTTCGGGAAGCGCACATCCGCGAGAGCGTTCCGTGAGTTTGATTTTGCTCTGCCCTCTGTCGCTTCATTCACGCATCGCCGCAGATACCTGTTGGGCAGCGGAGGAACCCTCATGTTTGATATCACCATAGCATGCCAGTGCTGGGTCTATGCACCCAAGCCGAAGCGCCGCGGCCACCAGGGCTCAGTTCGGGGGCGAACCGCACACGAGGAGGAGGCCGGGCTGCTAAGCGAGGACGCAGCAGATGCACCTTCCAATATTTAGAGAACACGCACAATTCATACCATACCGTGCGCAATCCCACTAATACCGCCGTCCGTGTCTAAAGCCGATCACGCGGCCGAAACTTTGGTACTTTACGCGCGTTCTGAGTGCACTTCATTATAAATGGCTGGCTCCGGTTAGGTACTTGGCACGCTTTTTTGCATTCTCCCTTCCACCTGCCTCGATCACCTATCAGCCCTTATCGCATCCGCCTGGCCGACCCCGCAATGGCGTCCCACAATCCTGGGAAACAGGCTGCCAACTTGCAGCTCGTCGTGAACTCGACACCCGATCAATTCGTGAGCAGCCCGTACCACGCAGCGTGCGCGCCTCTGACCTGGGCCTAATCTCGATTGCAGCGCAACGTCATCCTGGACTACCTCTGCCAGAACTGCAACACCAAGACGGCCCGCGCGTTTGCGCGCGACAGCGCCGTGCGGCACCTGGATGCTGACGGAGACGAGATCCACCCCGATGGCGCGCACGCCGCCGCCGCCGCCCGCCTGGACGAGACCCTTCGCCTGGCCGAGATCAGACAGCGTCAGTGCCCCCTCACACGCTCCACGCTCCCTCCTGCTGGTGTTGACCGTGACTTCTGACGCAGAGATACGCATGCACATCCTCTCCGGCCGCGTGGACGAAGCGACCGCGCTGCTGAACGCGCATTTCCCGTCGGTGCTCGGCGAGGTCCCGATTGCCCCCACCGCACGGCCGCCCCCGCCCCCCCTGCCGCAGCACCCGTCCTCCAGCCCCAGCCCCGCCCGCGCCGCCTACGTCGCGCCGACCACGTCCGACCCCGCGCACCTCTCGCTCAACCTCCGCGTGCTCGCGTTCAGCGAGGCCGCGCGCACAGTCCCGCTCGCGTACCCCCCGCACCCGCACCCCCAGCCCCCGCCCACGCAGCCGCACACTGCGCTATTCCCCAAGAAGTCCCATGTGCACGAGCACGACGACCCCGAGGCGAAGCAGACGGAGCTGCTCGTGCGCGCGCAGAAGCTCTACGCCGCCGCCAACGCGCTGGAGAACCCCGCCGCGCGCGCGCGGTACCTCGCGGAGCTCGCGCAGGTCGGCGGCCTGCTCGCGTACACGCACCCGGAGAACAGCCCCATGGCCAAGTACCTCAGCCAGGAGCGCCGCGCGGCCGTCGCGGAGCAGATCAACAGCGCCGTCCTCCGTATGTCCTCTCTCCATTCGGATTTGTGAACTTTGCGCGGAATCTCATGTTGAATCTTGATGCGGGGTGCTTTTAGGCTGGACCGGACGCCCTGCGGTGTCCACGCTGGAGCTGTACACGCGCCACACGACGGTGCTGTGGGGGTATCTCAGCCACGACCCCCAATTTCGCCCACCTGGCAAGCGGCCTGCAGGGCTTATGCTGCCGCCTGCAGGCCCGGAGCAACACGACACCACGCCGCCTTCTAAAGGCAGCGCAGATAAGGATATGGTAGAGGTGAATTCACCACCGAGCTATCACCCTCCCAAGTCTGACCGCTTCGCTCAACAGGCCATACCGCCTTTCGACTTTCCCGTTTTCCTCGACTCAAAGACATGATAGAAGACTCACCATATAACCACGGTAGCATTTGTAATCGGCCTGTACACACATGTAATATTTTCACACTCTGCAATGGCATCGACTCGACATGATCTAAAGAAGTATCTCCACATCATTCCACCGTCCTTGATTGACGTCCCGCACGACAGACTTGGAGGGTCGACACTTGCGCAGCGCCAACACTTGCAACCTGGCCCATTTCCCCCACTTTGTTCTCTCGAGTGTCGTGCCATAAGCGCCAGGGGGCGCGTCGCCCGCGAGCCAAGGGTTATGCGAGAGGTCGAGCGTCACGAGGAGGGGGCACACGTCAGGAAGGCGGTGGATGGGCACGGGCGAGGGCAGCGCGATCAGCGCGAGCGTCGTCAGCGTCGGCGGGAGGGTCAACAGCGTCGGGGTGGAGATGAAGCTCCAGTAGAGCACGAATGCCTGCAGCGGGGTATCCCACGTGCGCTCGTTGGCGACGGAATCCCAGTCGCCGGGCGCGGCATTCTCGTCTCCCAACAGCTGCTGCGCTCCGAGAGCCCATGCGGCGTCTACCGGGCCCGGGGCGCCGGAGGCGGTCTTGCGAAAGTGGTCTGGTCGCAGGGTGGCCTTGGGGCCCATGACGAGGAGCTCGCCGTCGGCGTGGCCGTCGGGCTCGCATAGCGCGTAGAGCTGCGCGCTCGACAGCGGCTCGTGCACTGCCGCGTATCGTATGATGGCCCGGCGGAGATGCGGGGGCAGGTGAGGCACCACATCTTCCGCAAAGTCGGCGGCGGACAAGGAGTGCATCAGGAGCCGGAGACAGAGCATGGTCAGCGGGGGCGTTCTTGCGGTGCCATTGGGTTCGGATAGGTCGCAGGAGGAGGGCAGGCGGGGGAGGACGACGGAGAGTGCGTCGATGCGCCGTGCCGTCTCCAGTGTCTGTATTTTGGGTTGGTTTTGTTTGTCAGCCTGCAGCGCCCAACTTCGCGGAATGGGTCCTGCAACCACCTTCGTATTCCCGGCCTTGGCTTCAGCCCCGTTTGCGCCGGAAGTGTCAACCTGCGAGGATGCAGAGTTGCTGGCAGAGTTGTTCTCGTTG
Source organism: Athelia psychrophila (assembly GCA_001630335.1). Taxonomy (NCBI): domain Eukaryota; kingdom Fungi; phylum Basidiomycota; class Agaricomycetes; order Atheliales; family Atheliaceae; genus Athelia; species Athelia psychrophila. The sequence goes on along the minus strand of KV417563.1, from coordinate 266,174 downwards.
AGCGCAGGGCGCGAGTGATAGAGATAAGAGGGAAGCGTAGGGCCGGTGTGCACGTGTGATGCACCAAGGTGGGTGCGATCCTTCCGCACGTTCTGCGAGTGGCGAAACTGCTCGCCTCTATCGACGGAGACCACGCTTATCAGCTGCGCTTGACGCTTGAGAAAGAGGGCACTGGCTCACCGCAGAGTGTGCAAGAGGTTGTTAACGTGCCGAGATGAGTTGCTCTCCATCGGAAGATTGTCTAGTTCGGAGGCCCTTTATTTATGCTTGACGGGCAGGTCAGTACTCGGAATTGGACGGATCAACAAGACGTACTGGCAATGCGCGGAGGTCAGTCATGGCGGTACCGGAGGAACCACAATCCAACGCTAAGCGCCCATGATCGGATGTGGCCGCCGAACATCAACTTGCCAACTGCTGAGTGCTCGGCATCTGCTCGACATCTGGTGGATAGAGAATTGGGCTCAACTCATCGCGTGCACTACAAAAATAGCCGTGACGGGCTCAGGCACTCTACGTATCTAGTAAATCAGCTAGCATTAGATATGTTATATTTTGCTCTCGACACTCGACAATTCCAGTGAATGATTGATCTTGGAAGTACAGAATTCGTGCCAATGCGGCTGGCGAGACCACAGGTTCTACTGAGATAAATGAAAATATGCCTATATACACTAGCAGCTAGTACGCAGGCTCGTTGAACGTGACTGAATGTATATATTTGCATGTGGTGGTTGTAGTCTATGATTGCTTTCCTTTCGAGTACTCGTGGGCCTTGTTGATGAGCTCATGGAGAGCAGCGGTCATCTTATCCTCGTATGCCTTTAAAAATTCGTCCGTGTTGGTATCTCCATTCGCGCCCACTCTCACATCGCCTTGAATGTACCCCTCCCGAGGCAGCGGGACGCACACCCCCCCAACATAATTCATCTCCAGTCCACCCGGATGCGCTGGCGGGTCACCCGCAACCACCTGCTTGAGCTGCGCGGCGCACAGATTGCCACCGCGGCCACCATACGTGACCAGCAGCACGGGTTTATCGCGCCACTCCCAGTAAAGGTGGTCCAGCGCGTTCTTGAGCTCGCCGGGGTAGCCCCAATTGAATTGCGGCGTCAGGATGATGATCGCAGCGGTGAAGGAGATGTAGGTGCTCCATTCGCGGACCGCGGCGGACGCGTATCGCGAGGGATCTTTAATCATTTGTGCCATTACGGGGTCGGTGACGGGACCGAGGGGGTGAGGCGCGATATGGGGGTTGATGGTCTCAATGGAGAGCGCGGGGAGGTTGCTGGC
>KV417563.1:197996-264856 GCA_001630335.1 Athelia psychrophila | reverse complement strand
TCATTCTCGTCGACCTTGCAGAAGCTTGCGCACCACTCAGCATTGATGTCATAACCTATGTAATTCCATATTGAAATATGAATGGCTTGCCTAAAATCCCAGAATAGATTGCGCGAGATGAAAAAACAGCCAAGATCTGAATATCAGTGCGGATCGTGGGTGGTGTCCAGCGTTTTATACCTCGGGCATACCACTGTACCTCCCGAGATGACACGCATACACACCCAAGTCGACGACCGTAGTACATTGCGGTTGAGCTGCACGTGTTCACTGAGATCTGCAGGCGACGTTGATGATTGTGAGTGTGTAGAGTAACAGGGTCAACAGTCACACAAGGCCGGTAATCGTGATTCAACGAAGCTGCGTGATAATATTGAGCCACACTTGTAATGATGCGGAGTCTGCGAACGGCAACGCCGACTGCGTCTACCACTAAGTGGGTGACCCATGCTCATAGAGAGCTTACTAGAGTAGCACTATAACTTTCATTCACTGATCGTCGTAGTAGAAGAGCCACAGGAAGACAACAAAGAGCCAGATGCCGGCGAAGTGCCCGTGGGTGGCGACGCGGGCAATATATGTGGGCAGACGCCAGATGTCGCGATAGAGGTGGATATTGTTGTGTTCTTCCGTGAACTGATAAACGCAGGAGGCGATGGTGAGGGTAGAAGTGGACGTGGAGTCTGGACAACTTGTAGCAGTCTCGGAGGTTACATACGAAAGTTCACAACGCGTCTCGCCGCTCGGACTCATTCACACATCTGTCTCACTCAACATACTAGACTCGCGACGCAAGACATCGTCAAGGCCTGCTATTCCGAAGTACGCTCAGTACGCCATGTCGGAAGTTGAAGAGTACGAAGTCGGTGCGTTGGTCGTGTTCCCAGCAGCCCCGAACAATGACCGACCCGTGATACAGAGAACGTAGTGGAAGCGAAATTGCAGACCGCCTCAGGCAAAGGCAAGGGGGGGAAGGGAAAGCAGAAACAGAAGATGGGATGGGTATGTTATCCGTGCTCTCACAGCAGTCTCTTCTAATCGTCCCCATGTCCAGCAATACAGTGTCAAGGTATGTAGCAATCGATCCTGCTGCTCGCTTTCACTCATACTGTATCTCAGTGGAAAGGATATGGGCCTGAAGAAAACACGTGAGGACAATTCATACCAAGCAGCACTAGATTCTGATCCTCGAATGTGCAGATGGGAACCTGCTGACTCCTTCGAGAGCTCTGGGGATGTATTGGCGAGATTCTGGGAACGCGTCAATACAGATGGCCGGTAATTGCTTAAGAATCCTCCAAATGTGCGTAACAACGCTGACCACAATGGATAGCGATATCAGTAACTTGGATCTATTCAAGCCCAATGAGACCTTCAGACCCAGCGGTCCCCCACGTGCGTTCGTATCTTCCCCTGTCCTTGCTGTTCTAACCCTCCATTGAAGGCCGTGCCAAGCGCCAGAAACCCAAGGACATGGGAGAGTTAACCAACAATGGAAACAATGCTTCTCAGCCTGAGGATGAACCGACCCCTAAAGCCAAGTCTGACAAACGACTAGGGTCACCCACGGATGCAGAAGACGAAGAGCCTCCTACCAAGCGCAAGCGTGGCCGGCCCTCTGCTCAGGCTGCCGAATCGTCTGCGTCGGCTGCCAAACCGAAACGAAATCACAATGGGGAGAATGTGTACGTCTCCAAATCCGCAAGTGCGCGCACTCGCACAAGACCCTCTTCAAAACGGCAAAAGAGTGGGCACGGGCGTGCTCCCTCAGAAGGAGATATTGTTTTGGATTCACCTTCAGCGGATTCTCATGGCGAAATCCATCCACCTCATTCAGTGATGGACATCTCTGCGCAGTCCGATACTCCAGCTCTCACTTTCAATGAGAGCGATACTGAAGATCTTGCTCTTGATTCACCAAAAGAACCTTCACTGCCGTCGCACCGGGTGCGCACCACGAAACCTCTCGTCAAACTAGCTGATGACGGTATGGACTTTGACAACGGCATCTCCACCAAAACACGTCTTGTCAAGCAACCAAGCACCAGTGAGGCTTCTTCCAGCACTCCAGCACGCCGCACCCCCAAAAATCGAGCATCAGTTTTGACAGTTACGAAAAGTGGTCTAAAGTCCGTGAAAGGAAATTACAAACAGCCAGACAAACAGCCAGACCGAAACGATAGCAAAGATGCATCACCTCATGGACAAACGGGCGTGGTCGGTGATGATACTATGGAAGTGGATGCGGCGCTTGCAATGGACTCCTCGCCTGTGAATGTACCAACGGGGCAGGAACTTCTGGAGACGGCAGGTTTCGATCAGGCTGATGTTGAGGGGCTCCCCGACTTTGAGGAAGATGTTCCTCCGACGGTTACTGCTCCCATCAAGGAACCCATAGTCAGGAATCCAAAGTATATTCAAACCTACGCCTCACAAACACCTTTATTGATTTATGTTTGCAGTGTGGCGAAAGCAGCATCAAGTCTTTTCCCGGATCAACCATCGTCCTCGGGCTTCAGCTTTGGAATGGGAAGTTTCACCCGCCCGTCCATTTTTGACCGATTGTGCGTACACCGCTTCTTATCAGGAGCCGCGTCTCACTTACTGCGTTCCTTGTAGCATGAGAGAACCTTCCGCTTCAATGGGCTCCATGGTCCCCGCACTCCCCGCATTTTCGCTCAGCCTGGACTCATCAGTCATCGTTCCTATCTACCTCCGAGATATATACCCCGAGGTGGGCGCATCGTCTTTGAGCAATGTTGTTGCCGCACATCCCAAAGGCCCTCCTGGAAAGTTCTATCGAGAGGAAATCGCTTCCAGCTTGGTAGAGTATCTCGGGCCGGGTGGATCATCGGCTAGGGTTGAGGTCAATGAGAATGTGGATGAAACTCACAAAGAGCACTTTGAACGCTTTCGTTCTCGTCTGGAAGGTGGTGAACTGGTATTTCGTTCATTTATTTTCTCGTAATTTATGCTGACATACCCACAGTTCGTCTGCCTGTCTGGAGAACATGTCCTCGCATTCTGGTCTTCCTCTAACGCAGATGTCGGAAAGAAGTTGGGTGCTCCTGAAAGCCTCGTTGGCCTTGCCGCAATCGTTGTTGTATCTCTGGTCAACATCGTGGATCTCTCTGGATATGCAGACGTAGCGTGCAATGCGGAGCATGTTCGTTGGTAGACGTAATCAGTACATGCAGTTCCGGATCCGAATACTCAACTTTTTAACACTCGTATATGTCTCATGAGGTCGCTAAACTTGATCGCAGATATATTTATCTTACGCTTCGCTGTTGCCGGGTAAAATGTCATTTCTCAGCAGCCTACAGATGCCCTTCTAATTGCGAATTCCGGGACATTGCGCAAATTAGCGCCGGGCTGTGTGGACCATGCTGTGGGAGTCGTGGTTGATTGTATTGAAATGCACCCTTAGAAGTTCCTGGGACGGCGACTTGGAGCCGCCTGCAGGTGACTCTGCCGGACGGCTGCCTCAACATGAATGATAGCCATGCATCACTACAGTGCTGCAATGGCGCCACCCATGCCTCTCTTTTGACGACTCTCCTTTAATTTAGATCCTCCCCGGACATGAGCGTCCTGCGCAACGCATACCAAGCCATAGGGCTTGTACAATTTCATAAAAGTATATTGGTTATCTGCTCGGCGCCCATGTAACGCCCTCACTTGATATAGACTGATTGACGCTGAAGATCGTGTCAATGGTTATAAAGCGACAGCTCGCACTCATGACGCTCAGGAATCCTGAAAATGTCCTCAAGAGTGCTACTGCTGCTCATTGTCCTTTCTTGGCACTACGTTCAATTTGCCGTAGCTCAAACAACTGACATCGCCTCGTGTTACCCCGACTCTGACCAACCTTGGGTGCGCATAAGAGAAGCTACTCTCTGTGATGTTATTGACATCTATACAATAGGAGTATAACTTGGAAGAACAAAACCCATGCTTAATATACGCGTATGCTTTGAGCCCTTGCTATTCTGGAGGTGAGATGTTATACTTTTATCTATGATGAAGAGCCCGCCATATTTACACATGATTCACAGTTGACATAGTACCTCTGCAGTCAGTGCGTGTAACCATTCCTTTTTTTTTTTGTGACTGTCTCCTTGATACTGTTTTTGTCAGCCGGATGATACTTACAGCGGCAAGTGCTGCAGCAATGTTATTCGCACTGCCAAATAATAATCACAAGGCAACAACAGAGCCTTCGGGCCGAGATCCCTGCGGATGTTCTACAGTCACGTATTCCCTGATGGCTGCTTGCTCGTATTGCCAATGGGGAGGCGACTCTTTCGAAAGGTACGTGGCATATAGGCTCGAAAAAGAAGAAGAAACTCGTCCTAAATACATTACCTTGTCGGCAGCTGGAGCGATTACAGCGCGAATTGCGCAAACACAGATATCACCATGCAAGTCCACTAATGTCCATAGTTTCTGTGCGCTGTCCTCAACGAAAATAGATACTCCCCGACTATACCGGACGGCACCGGATTCCCTGCCTGGGCTTACTTGGACGGTACGTCTTCCCAGACTGCACTTGTGTTATGATGATATCGATCGTCTTGCAGTGACTGTACAAGACCAATTTTCCCCCACTGATGCAGACAATACATACAATAGCGGTGAGTTTGGCTCCAGTATCTGCATTATTTGTTTAACCTTCTCGCTAGGTGCCTCCGAGTCTACCCCTCCCGGTCTCGGTACCCCCAGCAGCACGTCAGTTGTGGTCACCAGCACTGCCACTAGTAAGACCGGCAGCACCTTCTCAAACTCCCCCACAAGCACGGGCTCATCTGCCGCGTCCAGCGAATCACCCGGCAAAAAGGCGAATATTGCTGCGATTGCGGGCGGCACTGTAGGAGGATTGGTCCTGGTATCGGCGTTAGCAGGACTTGTCGCTTGCTGGCTCGTCCGTCGTCGCAAATCTGACGATATACGCGAGCCTCTCGAAGGGTCGGGTCAACGGGAGAACACCTACGTAGAGACGCCACCGAATGCGTACTGGCCGCCCGTCAGCTACGAAAGGGATAGCTTTTATGGCGATTCGAACGTCAGTGAAAGCTCCCTGACACCGACCGTATCTGAATCTGAATCTTGAATTTGAAGGCCTCAGACAGTAACATTGCCACTCCAGACTCTCGGGGTGCATCTTCCGCTGCGGCAACCACCAGGCACAGCGTTATCTCTGGGCCACCACCTGAACATTCCTCTGCTTCCTCAGACTCTTGGGACGCATCTCCCTCCTCGCCAACCGTCGTCCAGTATAGTCCCGCGCCATCCAACTTTGGACTGTACTCCGGTGTACCACAAGCTATTTGATCAACGATTTCAACCTGCACTTGGAAGTGTAAATGTGCTGAAGGTTCGCTGGGTCTGTTTTGGTAGCCTGGAATGGCCGTGTTTGGTTTGGTTCTCGCGATCTCTTCATTCCGGACTATAATATGTGGATAATCTAACTAAGCTGGAGAGGTTCAATTGGTCGTGCTACAATACAGACACGCACTATGATACGGATATGTCAACAGTAGAAGTGTTGTCTTGATATACAAACGACAGTGTATATAGTGTAGAAATACCGCGAACGGTACCATTGATTCCAGTATGCAGATGTAGTACGCCTTGGGTGTTACATAACTGACGCTGTGTGAGGAGGAATCGCAGGTCCACCAGTGTTTCTGGGGCATATGTGTAGGGCCCGGGGTGGCAGGTGGCACAATAACGAATCAAACTCGAGATTTTCCAGCGTCGATAGCTGCTGGAATTCGAAAGACTGGTGGGCCGCCTTGGTTGTTGGTTTGTTGTTTGTTAAAACGAGATACTATCAGCTAGAGGGCCGAAGCCATCTGGGGAGGGGTGAAAATGGGTGCTCGACATAGCGGGAGCTACCTCAGGGGGAGACGTGTTATCATAAGTACTCATCCTGGGATATGATCAGAACTAGTGCGCTGCGATGATGTATTGCACTAAACTGCTATGCAGCTGGACCCAATTGGTTGAGAAACTGGCAGGCATTAAAGGGCGGCGGCGGGGCGCGACGCATATTTGACTACTGGGCCACACCTTGGCCACACCGATTCCTCTCATAATGCCACGGATGGACTGCTCATCTACTGCTGCACAGTTCTGGATGCCCTGTCAGTCAAGGTCGGTAAGTCGAGCCCAGGAAAGAGATGCTTACGGTGGCACCGGCATAAAGTCGTACTGGGAACACCCAATGCATGCTGACTGCGCATGGGTAGACGTGCCATGAGTCCGACCATGATTTTGTGATATACAGGGCATCTGTAAATTTGGACGTATTGCGCCTGAGTTGTGGGGAGGCCTGAGGCCTAAGGATTCTTCGAGGTACAGCTGCGCGAGAGTTGATCACAACGCGTCAGATCTGGTGATTTGACGCTTCTGGGTATGGTACCCAGGTAAATCAGAGAGGGACCTTTGGACGCCTGCAGGGTTGTGTGCATAGGAACCTGTGCAAGTCTAATTTGGTACGTATTTGGTATATCGGAAGTGTTTGCCACTCTGTGCCGCTGTGATGAGGTCGCCCAGGGTTGCCCCTTCGAATCGTCACATCTGACCTAATTATGGGTCACCAGCAGGTGCACCGTGCAACGAGGCGAACAGGGACCCATAGAATATTTCATGTGCCGAAGAAGGTCAAACGCGCGTTGCAGCGGTTATTAGTTGGCTGACAGCGGTGTCCATTGGTATTCAGGGTGATTCGGATTGGTGCGGATCTTGATACATGTATGGATATTGCATGTGCGTGACTGGTGGAAGAAGACGGGAAGCTGGGACAACATCAGTGCTTGGAAACCACATATGTAGCCTTAAGGTGCCCTCGTGAAAGCAAAGTGAAAAGTAGGTTTGATGGTTCCGGGGCCGTTTCACCGGACGCGACGCGCTCACGTGGGACTAATAAACAATGACTCTGCGCGCGACTTGGATCACAAATCCTCTCTCCAGTCCTTTCAGAGTCACTGCGACTTTTTATATTCCTCTGGATGCTTCGTCGTGTCCCTACAACCACAGATGGCAAAGTCGTAGACAGGCTCCATGAAAGCACTCGTGTCAACACCCCATTCAAAGCACCCACAAGCAGCGCTATTATCGAGCGCATACAACCCAAGCGTAAGAAGAAGCCTGTCTCTTACAAGGGACAAGGGGCCGGAGACGACTCGGACTCGGACTCAGGCTCCAAAAATAAGAAGAAGAAGGAGAATGATTCCCTGTGGAATGAGGACGAGCTCTTGGCTGCGGTGCAGCATTTCCCTGTCTACAAACCAAAGCCTTTTGGCCAAGTTTTTGGTGCCCGTCGATTCTCCATGCCATCCATGACGACCAAGAGTGGGGAGACAGTCGAACTTATCCCCACCAACATCTCCCTAGGTATCCGCCCACCGACCAAGATCATCCCCCGGCCACTCTATGATCCCATGGAGGACCACGCGATTGTTCTGTATGATCCGACGATCGACGACAGAGAGACCGACGAAGAACGCCTAGCGAGGCTCAAGGAAGAGGAGAAGGAGAGAATTGCGAAGGAGTCCAGGGAGAACATCGCCGGCATGTTCAATCCTCACAAGAGTTTGAAGGCTATGCTGGGTGAAGGGACGGATAAGAAGAACAAGGTGGAGAAGATTGCTGTCGTCATCGACCCCCGCCTAACGAAGGTGCTGAGGCCGCATCAAGTCGAGGGTGTCAAAGTGCGTAGTCTTGTCGTGCGCGCGATCCATTGCTGACTCGTTTTAGTTCCTATATAAATGCACAACGGGAATGCTCGTGGAGAACCAGTATGGCTGCATCATGGCTGATGAGATGGGTCTTGGTAAGACGCTGCAGTGCATCGCCCTCCTATGGACGATGCTTAAACAATCACCGCACCCGGGGAAACCTGCGATCGAGAAATGCATCATTGCCTGTCCATCAAGTCTAGTCAAGAATTGGGCCAATGAACTTGGTAAGTGCTCCTTTCGTTGGTATCACAGACATCCAATTGACTCTTAGGTCAGTCAAATGGCTCGGAAAGGACGCCATCTCCGCTCTTGCGGTGGACGGCAAGGGGACTAAAACAGAACTTCTCGGCAAAGTCGCTCAATGGGTCGCGGCACGAGGTCGAAATGTTTCTCAGCCAGGTAAGTGGCATCGACTTTCTAAATGCTCTTGCTCACAATGGTTGCAGTTATGATAGTGTCCTATGAGACTTTGAGAACCCTCACCGAGTACCTATCAGGTTGCACCATTGGACTGCTTCTCTGTGACGAAGGTCATAGATTGAAAAATTCCGGTTTGTAAGGCACCTTGACCACAAAGTTTGCTGCTCACACATTCTATAGATTCTCAGACCTATCAGGCTTTAAACAAGCTCGATTGCAAGCGGCGGGTTATCCTCACTGGCACTCCTATCCAGGTCCGTATTTTCCCGCCCGAGTTCAGCATGCGGGCTAACTCCTTGCACAGAACGATTTGTCAGAGTACTTCTCCCTCCTCAATTTCGCAAATCCAAATTTCTTGGGCGCAAAGAATGACTTCCGAAAGAACTTTGAGAACCACATCATTCGTGGCCGGGATGCAGATGCCAGTGATCTCATCAAGGCCGAAAGTGAGAAGAAGCTCAAGGAGCTCGGCACCCTTGTCACCAAGTTCATCATCCGCCGAACCAACGACCTTCTCTCCAAATACCGTGAGTACCCCCCGCTCTTGTTGCGTCCTCCTGACGAACCATCGCTACAGTGCCTGTCAAATACGAGCAGGTCGTCTTCTGCGGGTTGTCCGAGTTCCAACTTGCGCTGTACCGTTTATTCATCGCCTCGCCCGAAATCAAGGCCCTTCTCCGCGGGAAGGAATCTCAGCCGCTGAAAGCCATCAACGTGCTCAAGAAGCTGTGTAACCACCCAGAGCTTCTGGATTTGCCCAAGGACCTGCAAGGATCTGAGCATTTGATCCCAGAAGGCTTTGTTGGCGCTGGTCAGTCGGGGAACAGCAAGAACAGGCACCAGACCGTGCGTTGCGACTGGGGAGGGAAGTTCTTGGTGCTTGAGAGGTGCGCTGTGTGCTGTTGAATTCATCACGGAGATGCTGAGAGACTCCATAGATTCCTCCATCAAATCAAGACCCAGACGACAGACAAGATAGTGCTGATCAGCAATTACACACAGACACTGGACTTGTTCGAGAAGCTCTGCCGCAGTAAAAAGTAAGTCGGCCGTGAAGCTATTCCTGCCTGTCACTGATTGCGAGTTAGATATGCCCACTTCCGGCTTGACGGCAGCATGACCATCAGCAAACGGCAGAAGCTGGTGGACCAGTTCAACGACCCGAACGGCAAAGAGTTTATTTTCTTGCTCAGTAGCAAAGCTGGTGGATGTGGTATCAACCTGATTGGCGCAAATCGTTTGATTCTTTTTGACCCTGGTCAGCCTTGATGTCTCGTCCCCTCCTTCGGGTTGGCTAACACCAATTTTCTTCAGACTGGAATCCTGCTGCTGATCAGCAGGCACTGGCACGAGTTTGGCGTGATGGGCAGAAGAAAGAATGTTGGTTTTCAACTGCACGTCCGCTTAGCATCCAGCACTGACAACCGTGCCAGGTTTTGTATATCGATTTATCTCCACGGGCACCATCGAAGAGAAGATCTTCCAACGACAAGCCAACAAGCAGGCCCTCTCTTCTGCTGTGGTGGACGAGAAGGAAGATACAGAACGCCACTTTTCTGTTGACGCTTTGAGGCAGCTGTTCTTATTCAAAGAGAGCACGCTGTGTGAGACCCACGACACGTTCAAGTGCAAACGCTGCCAAGGGGGCAAGCAAACAGTCAAGGCGAAAGCACTTCTTTACGGAGATGCCAGCACGTGCGTATTGTCGTCTATGCTTTCATTCATGCCCTGACTGTGATGACCAGTTGGAACCACTTTACGAATGCGGAGCTCAAGAACAATCACGACGATTTATTGCGAGCCGAGACCGGGCAGCCGGAAGTGTCCTTCGTTTTCCAGTACATCAGTCATTAATCTTATTCATCCTGCTCTCCTGTATTTGGGTATCATAGTAGCTTTACACATACTGTAGCATAATCATAAACGCAATTGATGCGTCGTCTTGGTCGAGGACGCGGCTGATGGCAGCTGTGACGATGGAGGTTTCGTGAACGCTGCGAATGGTGTCGAGAATTTGCACACAAAATTCTGGAACAGGGAAGCCCCACAAAGAGGCGAAGGAAATCGAAGAAGAAGCAGCAAACATTCTTGCTGGCTGATATCTAGATTGAAGATGGAGCACTTGTAGGTTGGTTGCAGAGCCACCGCGACCACCGAAATAGCAGAGTCGAAGGACAAACAGAGCTCATGTAACACCGCGCCCAACCGATTTCTGTGCATACCGGGCGACGTAAATGTGTTCATAAGAATTCCAAATCAAGATCCTAGCGCTACAAACAATATACATACCTGCAAGTTCTGCATCAGCTTAATAGTAACTCGCAAGTAAAGATCGAGGCTTACTATACAACGATGTCATCCCAGTCCCCCCACTCGCCACCAACTGCGCGGACCTTTACCTTCTCCCCACCTACCCCAAAGTACGCCGCTTTGTGCCACGTCTTCATTTCCTCCTCCCCAAACGGCCCAAAAGCCTCTCCTGTAGCCGTTCCGGGCACATCCCACTTGTATTCGTACTTGACGTCCGCAGAGGGGGGAACCCATGCTGCGTCCACTTTTCCCGCCGCACGCACAGACCGGACGAGCTCCTCGTATGTCTTGGAGTAGATATCCGTATCGCCGAGCGACATGAGGGTGGATGCAAGATGCGTGATCTCGTCAATCTGTGTGGGCGCAGCGGCCTTGATGGACGCCTTGTCCATATCCATCGCACCATTTTCCGGCGGCGCTTTGCCTTTGCCTTTCGTCGACCTAGATTACATGAGCCCTCGACCGTGCGATGAAGAGGCCTATGCGCTCACTGTTTGCCACCCGGTTGTTTCTTCGCCTTCGCGCCCAATCGCTGCAGCGCCTCCAGCACCGTCTCGCCCTTCTTCAGCAGCGCGAGGAGCTGCATCTCCATCGCGCCCTTCCCGCCAATCTCCTCCAGCTCCTTCTCCTCGGCCTTCATCTTCTCGCGCTGCACGCGCTCCACCAGGCGCTTCCGCTTCCGCGCCACCTTCATCGCCCGCTCGTCCACGCCGTCCATCCACTTGTCGTGCACCCCGTGCGGATCGAACGATCGCACATACGTCCCGTCCGACGCGAACTTGCCCTCCTCCATCTCCTCGCGCATGTTGAACGACGACAGCTCGAAGCCCATCCCCGCCTTCTTCCGCCGCTCCGCATCGTCCTCGTCCTCCGGCTCCCCGTCGTCCTCGGAGGACTCGTCCCCGCCCGAGCCCGACTTGTTGCCGAACTCCTGGCCCTCGATGTCGCCCAGGCGCAGATACTCCTCCTTCTTCTTCCCGCCCGCCCCGTCGTCCCCCTTCTCCTTCTCCTCCTTGTCCCCCATCGCGAACATGTCGTCGTCGTCGTCGCCGTCGTCCGCCGCGCCGTCCGCGCCCGTGCCCTTGCGCCGGCTGCGCACCACGCCCTCCCCGTCGTCGCTCGAGTCCGAGTCGTACCCCTCCGTCTTCACGCGGCCCTTGCGCCTGGCGGTGGGGTCCTCGAGCGCATCGTCGACGTCCTCGGCGAACTTGGCGGGGTCCTCTGAGGGGTCCACGAAGCGCGTCTTCTTGGACGCGTGTTTTTGGATTTTGGGGGGCGAGGAGGATTCGCCGGTGGACCCTGCTGCGCGCTTGAGGCCCGCTCGTGGAGGCATGATCGGAGAGAGGGAGAGCTGAAATCAATCGCGGCGTCTGCTACCGACATGACTGTATACCTTTTTGGGAAGGTGGCGGGCTGCTAGCGTGCATGCCCGCGAGGCTATTTGAACAATGAGCCTATGTGCAGAAACAGGGAAATTGAGGGTTTTCAATTAAATACAATACAGGTTGCCTTCCCGCAGGGTTTGAAGACGGTTTCAAATGCAGATTCGTCTTCAAACTCAACAAGCCGAGATGCCGCTTGTCAGGCACGCTAGATTCAAGCCCCGCAACGTTAAACACCCCTCGTCTAGATTTTAATCTGGAAGGGGGGGTCGACCCCCCCCTTCCAGATTAAATCCCCTCCTCAGAATTTCCGTTGATCGTTCGGAACCTGTGTCCTTCCCCTTTCGGCACTCAACGCTCACAAATTCTCACGCACATCGCTTTCTTCCCTTGCCTCCATATATATCACGTGTATGGCTTCAAATAGTCGGTATATAGCTTATGAAACAATGTCGCACCCTTCAGGTTGCATAATTTCCTCATCCTCTCTTCACCATTCTCCGGGTCCTATTCTAACACCTATATACATAGTTTGAGAGGAGAGCTGAGCGTGCGAACAGGACGCGAATGCGCACACAGTGTGGGACCAAATGTTAACAGCGATCGGGAAAATCGCTCCAGTGTACTTGTGCAATTTCTTGGTCTACGTCTGCAGGTCTGAAAAGCCAAACATTATTCGCGGGTTGGAAAAAATCTTCTGAAGCAGAATCTACAATTTCAGATCCTGCGGGAAGGCAACCAATATGAGCTATTAGGTGTATTTGCCACTTTGCTTATGTTTTGGCGCTCCATCCATTCAGTTCAATTCAGTTTCATGAAAAACGTAAGCAAAAAATGGTTTCAAATACCTCTATTCTGTTGTTAATTTGACTCCAGGTGTAGCATGCGGTAAATAATGGTCGTGAGCTCGCGCCCATATGGACCTACACGTTATAGGCTCCGGCCCTCGGATGCCTCGCTTGCTAGCTCGGGAGAGAGCCGAGCAGGACCCCACACATCTGTGTCGGGCGATAACGAACTGGAACTAACCATCGACGACACCTACAACAGTGGTTGACTTTCCGTAGGGTTTGAAGCCGGTTTCAAATTCGTCATCCTCAAACCCATCAGCCGCGATGCCGGTCGTCAGGAACGCCATATTCGCCCGAAACGTTAAACATCGCTCTTGAGTTTTATTCGGAAGGGGGGTCGGCACCCCCCTTCCGACTAAAATCGTGTCTTCAAAATAATCTTTGATCTTCGGAACCTCTTGATGTCCCTTTTGACACTCAACGTACTGCCTTCTCACGCGACTCTTTGCTCCCTCTTTGCTCTTGCTCCTCCTACCGGCCAGCTCGTCACCTGTTCAACTTCCTTTCCCTAGCTTTCCATATGTATATTATGCGGCTTCACTCAATCAATGAGTCTATATTCAGCTTACAAAATCACACCTCCTCGTGATTCACATTGCACATGGCTGGGCGCGATCTCTCCGACCCTCATCCCTCCGCAGCGAGGGAGGGGGGTGTGCGCGAGAAGACGTGAACTTTGAAGGAGCAGTCAGTACAAAGAGCGGTGAGGCCAAATGCGGTAAGAGTGATCGGAGAAAATCAGCCTTCGACTGTAACCTGTGCAGATTTCAGATTGGCCTGCGGTCTGCAAACATCTGAAAAGGTCGAACGTTATTTGTCGGAGTTGGAATTTTTTTGAATCTGAAGCGAAATCTGAAACTTCAGACCCTACGGATTGTCAACCAGTACTTGAATGGACTCGCTTAGTGAATTTGCAGGTTATCTCTCCATAGCAACTTGGCTAGGGGCTCAGTTTCCGTAAGTCTGGCCTCGCTTGGATGGCGCAATTGACGCAGCTGATCCAACCATCGCCCACGTCTTCTTCTCCCAACAGACAGGTCTACAAGAACTACAAGGCCCAATCCAGCGATGGTCTCGCCCTACCCTTTCTTGCGAACTGGCTGGCAGGTGTGTCTCACTAGCGTTCCCCGTCAGTAGTGGTACTGACCTCCATCCCAGGCGACGTGTCCAACTTGATTGGCTGCTTGCTCACCCATCAACTGCCGTTCCAGGTGAGCACCTCTGCTTTGCTTACTGCATCTGTGTGCTCACGTCGCTCTGCAGACATGGCTAGCAATGTACTTCAGCTTCGTGGACATGATGCTCCTGAGCCAGTACTGGTACTACAGCTCGAGGAAACCCGTGGCCCCCTCCCACGCACACCCCCGCGTCCGCGCCACGTCCACCATCTCCTACCGCAGCCTCTCCGCCGCCGCCGCCCACGTCGCCGCCAACGCGGCCCTCGCCGCCCAGCTGGAGCCCCAGGAGCCGCGTGCACGCCCGTTTGGGCGCGCCGCGGATCAGTCTGCGGACATGTCCCGCACCCGCCTCTCGCGCGATGCTACGGAGGACGGGAGCGAAGACGGGGATCTAGCCGCTATGGCCGACAGCTTCCTTTCGGAGGGGGGCCGCGGCACGGGCAGGCGGAAGCTGGTCTCGTGGAGCAGCGAGCGGCAGGGCAGCGGGAGGGCAGAGCGGCCGCCGCCTGCCAACTCCATCCACCCGTCCCTGCACATCACCGCCAGTCTCGACCGGGGGCGGTCTCGCCAGCGCGAAGGCGAGCCCGGGGAGGAGGCGGTGGTGGAGCAGACTGGCCACACGCGCACGAGCTCGCGCGCGAGTCGCAGGGGCGCAGGCTTGGTGTTCCTGGGTGTCTGGGCCCTGTTTGGCATCGGGACGCTTGCTGGGAAGCGGGACTTGATGGCCTCGGGCGCGGGTATTGGGAAGGTGTTGACAGATCGATTGCCGGCGGACGCCCATCCTGTCTGGGCTGCGCTCAGCGGGGATATTGGCGCGCCCTCCACCCAGCGCATCCTGGGGCGGTTCTTTGCCTGGCTCTGCACCACCCTCTATCTGACCTCGAGACTGCCGCAAATATGGAAAAATGTGCGTTTCTCCTCTGCTGGCCCCGGCGATATGACCAACCTCTTCCCCAGTTCACTAGAAAATCCGTTGCCGGCTTGTCTGTATACCTCTTCATCTTTGCCTTCCTCGGCAATTTCTTCTACGTTATATCCATCCTCACTGCACCAGACATGCGGGCATCTATTGAACTTCGGGAAGCGCACATCCGCGAGAGCGTTCCGTGAGTTTGATTTTGCTCTGCCCTTTGTCACTTCATTCACGCATCGCCGCAGATACCTGTTGGGCAGCGGAGGAACCCTCATGTTTGATATCACCATAGCATGCCAGTGCTGGGTCTATGCACCCAAGCCGAAGCGCCGCGGCCACCAGGGCTCAGTTCGGGGGCGAACCGCACACGAGGAGGAGGCCGGGCTGCTAAGCGAGGACGCAGCAGATGCACCTTCGAATACTTAGAGAACACGCACAATTCATACCATACTGTGCGCAATGCCAATAATACCGCCGTCCGTGTCTAAAGCCGATCACGCGGCCGAAACTTTGGTACTTTACGCGCGTTCTGAGTGCACTTCATTATAAATGGCTGGCTCCGGTTAGGTACTTGGCACGCTTTTTTGCATTCTCCCTTCCACCTGCCTCGATCACCTATCAGCCCTTATCGCATCCGCCTGGCCGACCCCGCAATGGCGTCCCACAATGCTGGGAAACAGGCTGCCAACTTGCAGCTCGTCATGAACTCGACACCCGATCAATTCGTGAGCAGCCCGTACCACGCATAGCGCGCGACTCCGACCTGGGCCTAATCTCGATTGCAGCGCAACGTCATCCTGGACTACCTCTGCCAGAACTGCAACACCAAGACGGCCCGCGCGTTTGCGCGCGACAGCGCCGTGCGGCACCTGGATGCTGACGGAGACGAGATCCACCCCGATGGCGCGCACGCCGCCGCCGCCGCCCGCCTGGACGAGACCCTTCGCCTGGCCGAGATCAGACAGCGTCAGTGCCCCCTCACACGCTCCACGCTCCCTCCTGCTGGTGTTGACCGTGACTTCTGACGCAGAGATACGCACACACATCCTCTCCGGGCGCGTGGACGAAGCGACCGCGCTGCTGAACGCGCATTTCCCGTCGGTGCTCGGCGAGGTCCCGAGTACCCCCACCGCACGGCCGCCCCTGCCGCCCCTGCCGCAGCACCCGTCCTCCAGCCCCAGCCCCGCCCGCGCCGCCTACGTCGCGCCGACCACGTCCGACCCCGCGCACCTCTCGCTCAACCTCCGCGTGCTCGCGTTCAGCGAGGCCGCGCGCACAGTCCCGCTCGCGTACCCCCCGCACCCGCACCCGCAGCCCCCGCCCGCGCAGCCGCACACTGCGCTATTCCCCAAGAAGTCCCAAGTGCACGAGCACGACGACCCCGAGGCGAAGCAGACGGAGCTGCTCGTGCGCGCGCAGAAGCTCTACGCCGCCGCGAACGCGCTGGAGAACCCCGCCGCGCGCGCGCGGTACCTCGCGGAGCTCGCGCAGGTCGGCGGCCTGCTCGCGTACACGCACCCGGAGAACAGCCCCATGGCCAAGTACCTCAGCCAGGAGCGCCGCGCGGCCGTCGCGGAGCAGATCAACAGCGCTGTCCTCCGTATGTCCTCTCCCAATTTCTGAATTTGAATTTTGCGCGGAATCTCATGTTGAATCTTGATGCGGGGTGCTTTTAGGCTGGACCGGACGCCCTGCGGTGTCCACGCTGGAGCTGTACACGCGCCACACGACGGTGCTGTGGGGGTATCTCAGCCACGACCCCCAATTTCGCCCACCTGGCAAGCGGCCTGCAGGGCTTATGCTGCCGCCTGCAGGCCCGGAGCAACACGACACCACGCCGCCTTCTAAAGGCAGCGCAGATAAGGATATGGTGGAGGTGAATTCATCACCGAGCTATTACCCTCCCAAGTCTGACCGCTTCGCTCAACAGGCCATACCGCCTTTCGACTTTCCCGTTTTCCTTGACTCAAAGACATGATAGAAGACTCACCATATAACCACGGTAGCATTTGTAATCGGCCTGTACACACATGTAATATTTTCACACTCTGCAATGGCATCGACTCGACATGATTTAAAGAAGTATCTGCACATCATTCCACCGTCCTTGATTGACGTCCCGCACGACAGACTTGGAGGGTCGACACTTGCGCAGCGCCAACACTTGCAACCTGGCCCATTTCCCCCACTTTGTTCTCTCCAGTGTCGTGCCATAAGCGCCAGGGGGCGCGTCGCCCGCGAGCCAAGGGTTATGCGAGAGGTCGAGCGTCACGAGGAGGGGGCACACGTCAGGAAGGCGGTGGATGGGCACGGGCGAGGGCAGCGCGATCAGCGCGAGCGTCGTCAGCGTCGGCGGGAGGGTCAACAGCGTCGGGGTGGAGATGAAGCTCCAGTAGAGCACGAATGCCTGCAGCGGGGTATCCCACGTGCGCTCGTTGGCGACGGAATCCCAGTCGCCGGGCGCGGCATTCTCGTCTCCCAACAGCTGCTGCACTCCGAGAGCCCATGCGGCGTCTACCGGGCCCGGGGCGCCGGAGGCGGTCTTGCGAAAGTGGTCTGGTCGCAAGATGGCCTTGGGGCCCATGACGAGGAGCTCGCCGTCGGCGTGGCCGTCAGGCTCGCATAGCGCGTAGAGCTGCGCGCTCGACAGCGGCTCGTGCACTGCCGCGTATCGTATGATGGCCCGACGGAGATGCGGGGGCAGGTGAGGCACCACATCTTCCGCAAAGTCGGCGGCGGACAAGGAGTGCATCAGGAGCCGGAGACAGAGCATGGTCAGCGGGGGCGTTCTTGCGGTGCCATTGGGCTCGGATATGTCGCAGGAGGAGGGCAAGCGGGGGAGGACGACGGAGAGTGCGTCGATGCGCCGTGCCGTCTCCAGTGTCTGTATTTTGGGTTGGTTCTGTTTGTCAGCCTGCAGCGCCCAACTTCGCGGAATGGGTCCTGCAACCACCTTGGTATCCCCGGCCTTGGCTTCAGCCCCGTTTGCGCCGGAAGTGTCAACCTGCGAGGATGCAGAGTTGCTGGCAGAGTTGTTCTCGTTGAGCGCAGGGCGCGAGTGATAGAGATAAGAGGGAAGCGTAGGGCCGGTGTGCACGTGTGATGCACCAAGGTGGGTGCGATCCTTCCGCACGTTCTGCGAGTGCCGAAACTGCTCGCCTCTATCGACGGAGACCACGCTTATCAGCTGCGCTTGACGCTTGAGAAAGAGGGCACTGGCTCACCGCAGAGTGTGCAAGAGGTGGTTAACGTGCCGAGATGAGTTGCTCTCCATCGGAAGATTGTCTAGTTCGGAGGCCCTTTATTTATGCTTGACGGGCAAGTCAGTACTCGGAATTGGACA
This sequence comes from Athelia psychrophila, assembly GCA_001630335.1. Classification (NCBI taxonomy): domain Eukaryota; kingdom Fungi; phylum Basidiomycota; class Agaricomycetes; order Atheliales; family Atheliaceae; genus Athelia; species Athelia psychrophila. The sequence continues at coordinate 246,708 of KV417563.1, read as the reverse complement.
GATCAACAAGACGTACTGGCAATGCGCGGTGGTCAGTCATGGCGGTACCGGAGGAACCACAATCCAACGCTAAGCGCCCATGATCGGATGTGGCCGCCGAACATCAACTTGCCAACTGCTGAGTGCTCGGCATCTGTTCGACATCTGGTGGATAGAGAATTGGGCTCAACTCATCGCGTGCACTACCAAAATAGCCGTGACGGGCTCAGGCACTCTATCTTGTAAATCAGCTAGCATTAGATATGTTATATTTTGCTCTCGACACTCGACAATTCCAGTGAATGATTGACAAATGATTGATCTTTGAAGTACAGAATTCGTGCCAATGCGGCTGGCGAGACCACAGGTTCTACTGAGATAAATGAAAATATGCCTATATACACTAGCAGCTAGTACGCAGGCTCGTTGAACGTGACTGAATGTATATATTTGCATGTGGTGGTTGTAGTCTATGATTGCTTTCCTTTCGAGTACTCGTGGGCCTTGTTGATGAGCTCATGGAGAGCAGCGGTCATCTTATCCTCGTATGCCTTTAAAAATTCGTCCGTGTTGGTATCTCCATTCGCGCCCACTCTCACATCGCCTTGAATGTACCCCTCCCGAGGCAGCGGGACGCACACCCCCCCAACATAATTCATCTCCAGTCCACCCGGATGCGCCGGCGGGTCGCCCGCAACCACCTGCTTGAGCTGCGCGGCGCACAGATTGCCACCGCGGCCACCATACGTGACCAGCAGCACGGGTTTATCGCGCCACTCCCAGTAAAGGTGGTCCAGCGCGTTCTTGAGCTCGCCGGGGTAGCCCCAATTGAATTGCGGCGTCAGGATGATGATCGCAGCGGTGGAGGAGATGTAGGTGCTCCATTCGCGGACCGCGGCGGACGCGTATCGCGAGGGATCTTTGATCATTTGTGCCATTACGGGGTCGGTGACGGGACCGAGGGGGTGAGGCGCGATATGGGGGTTGATGGTCTCAATGGAGAGCGCGGGGAGGTTGCTGGCTATCGTGTCGGCACTGGCAGAGCTCTGGGCTTTGTGGAAGAGGGATTCAACCCAGGCGCTCATGCCTGCGGCGTTTCCATTGGTGCGAGAGCTCCCCAAGATGATAGCAACTTTGGAAGGCATGTGGCTAGTGAAGATCTCGGAGAGGAGAAATTGGTTTGACTTACACTAGGTATTTCTTCAACTATTTGTACTTGCGATCTGGCTGTGGTGAGGAATCGGAGATCACTGTAGAATCTCCGAGGCTGTTGGGCGCTGTTTGGGCGGCGCCAGAAACGGTCATCTTGCTGACGCAATATCAATCTCTGCTTGCTTTCCCGCCCAACGACCGGCCGCGCCCGCTGGCCCAGCTTGCGTTCGATGACAGCCAAGTATCAATAGTCGCAGTCCTAGCTGACACATCCGCAGCCACAGGCACATCTGTTCAGGTGGCTGTAACAATATCTAGTAGCGCTAAGGGTTTCCATTTAGCTAAGTAGCAAATTCGAATCATGTGTATCAATCTATTGTTGAGAAGGAAAATAACAATCTATTTCTATCTCTATACACTACATCAGCCGTAGAAGTATAGACATACGGCGTTTTACATATCTTCCAACGGTCAAATATTGTCAACCCTCAATTGTTGTCAGCAGTCGAGTAGCCGACATCAATCCAACTTCTCATGTGGTCTCCGTACCAAATAGTCAGCATAAGTGCGCTGTTGAAAAATAAGCATGAGCCATGATTATGCAGCGTGAAGGAAGGCCTACACGAATGAGATCCAGGCCAAGCCCGCTGCGATGGCATCGGTGGCTAGAGGGCCAATAGCCTCCATCATGGGCATGATTGCAGCAGAAGCGAGAGCAAGGAAGAACGCGCGAAAGCCACTGTTGAAGCAAGTATTAATTTTGGGAAAGTGAAGATTGGACCTGCGATGCTTACTTGGAGGCGGCCACAGCCTCCGCGCTTCTGGAGTGTAGAATATCGACTGCGTATGCAGATACTGTCGATAAAACAGCTACCAGCTAACGCATGGGAGGTTGTATCAGCTTGGGGAAATATTTCTAAGGCGGGGATCGCTCACACTTAAACCATTGAAAAACAGGCAAATAAGGTTCAGCACCAGTCCGGGAGTCCCCCCAACAAATTGTGTCGCAAGGCCCGCGCAAAGGACAGATATGGGCACAAGAAAAGCGGAGGCGAAAATTGCTGATCTTAATCTATCTTCGGGCACCCATTCTCCTCCTCGGCGCTTGATCCATTTTTTGACCGTGTGGTCTGAGAGACGGCCAGCAAACACGCCACCGACTGAACGGGATTGCACATAAGTGTCATGTATGTGAGCGATGCTGTGGTAGCTTACTCATGTTTCCGAGGCCCGAAGGAAGGAAGCAGGCGCCGATCAATGCCTCATTTGTAATGCCATATCTTTGCCCCTGATGAAAGAGGAGGGTGAGCCAAATTATTTAGTATATAGCACCTACACTCACGATGGTATAAGCCAGCGGCAACAACAGAACTGTTGAGCATGTTTAATCACTGCCAAATCGCTTAGGTAACATTGCACTGACCGAAATCTGTTATCAGCGCGGTTGTGCGGACGAGACTCTATACCAAGTGATTCGAAGGTCAGCACAGCAGCAATCTATCACTAATGTGATAACTTACGACTGCCACGAGATTAGGACTGCGCAGGAGACTCAGACTTGTCAAAGGATTGACCCAGAAAAGCCTTCGAGACGACCCAGTGACACTAATATGTTTGTCGATGCCCTTTGTTCCTGGGTGCGTAGTGTCCGGTAGGAGGATCAGCACGGCGAAAAATGCTATCAGGCCGCACAATCCCAGCGTGTACTGCATGTACCTCCAAGAGGCATAATGCGCCGCCAGGCCTCCGCAAAGAGGGGCAAGAGCCGGTCCGAGCATTGCCATGCCATAGTAGATGCCCAGCGCAGTTCCTCGCTCTTCGAGTTTATATAAGTCACCGATGACGGCTGCACCCAGTGACGAGCCGCAGGAAGAACCGAAAGATTGAATGAAGCGCCAAACCAAAAGGTCCGGGACGGTGTTTGACATTCCTACTCCAATGGATCCTATGCAGAGAAACGGCAAACAAAACAGATATATCGGCCGACGGCCGTCTGGAAGCCTTCAGGTAAGCTCGGTATGGCTAGCTCGATACACGTTTGACTTACAGAAGGTGGAGTATGATGCCGATGTCAGACTGCCAACCGCTGTTGCGAGCATCGATATACTAACAGCAAGACTTTGGGTATTGGTCAGCTTTAAATTTCTGGTGCACCTGGAACACAGCTTAGAACGGTGCAGACCTAATTATCGAGGCGGTGGTATTAAGGTCTGATGCTGCTTGAGGAATGGATGGTACAAAAGACCCAGACACAAACACTGTGCAAAACAGAAGCTCATGAGTTTTTCGCGAGTTCTTATAGACCAGGAGTCACAAACACGGTAGCAGGGCAATGAATCCAACTACGGCGACATGAATGCGCTTTTCACGTCGACTGAAGCGGTCGTAGGGCGAGAGCCTCATGATTAAAGGAGTGCATTCCGACATGGAAGTGGGAAGAAGGGGGTTTTTGAGTCATTATTAAATGGCTTTGCGAAGGAGTCAGTGCGACAGCGTTGATTATTGGTGACTCGGGCACCGGGTTGAATTTTTTACAAATACCGAGCATTTTCTGACATACTGGCAGCGTTTAACGAGTTATGGTCCGTGAATTGCTCGAGAGCACACTCCCAGACGACTCTCAGACGCAAAAAAACGCAATTCAAATTGACAAATCTGTATTTGAAGCTGGGTAGGTAAATATATCAGTCAGGTATGTCAGCATTTCACAGGACGAGTAACGAGTCATGGGAACGTTCGAACCAGAACGTAACCCACACAACGAGTTGCTTAGGTTGATAAGATTTTGAAGTGCCCTGGAGGCTGGTTGATGGTCCATGAAAGCAGCTATAACAGTCGAAGTATTGGCTGACAGATCCACAGCCGCAGGCACATATGTGCAGGTGACTATAACAATGACCGGTGGCACGAACGGCTCCCGTTCAGTTAGGTAGCAAATTCAAATCATGTGTGGACCAATCTATTGTTGAGATAAAATGACAGCCTAGCTCTATACAAACACACTAGATCAGCTGTGATACAGGAACATAGATATACAAGGTCCTACATATTTTCCAACGATCGAGTATTGTCAACCCTCAATTGTCCTCGGCGGTGGAGTAGCCGACGTCAATCCAGCTTCTCATACGATCTCCGTACCGAATAGTCAGCATAAGTGCTCTGTTGACAAATAAGCATGAGCCATGATTATGCAGCGTGAAGGCTTACACGAATGATATCCAAGCCAAGCCCGCTGCGATGGCGTCGGTAGCTAGAGGGCCAATAGTCTCCATCATCGGCATGATTGCAGCAGAAGCGAAAGCAAGGAAGAACGCGCGCAAGCCACTGTCGAAGTAAGTATTAATTTTGGGAAAGTGAAGATTGGGCCTGTGATGCTTACTTTGAGGCGGCCACAGCCTCCGCGCTTCTGGAATGTAGGATATCGACTGTGTATGCAGATACTGTCGATAAGACAGCTACCAGCTAACGCATGGGAGGTTGTATCAGCTTGGGGAAATATTTCTAAGGCGGGGACCGCTCACACTTAAACCGTTGAAAAACAGGCAAATAAGGTTCAGCACCAGTCCGGGAGTCCCCCCGACAAATTGTGTCGCAAGGCCCGAGCAAAGGACAGATACGGGCACAAGAAAAGCGGAGGCGAAAATTGCTGATCTCAATCTATCTTCGGGCACCCATTCTCCTCCTCGGCGCTTGATCCATTCTTTGACCGTGTAGTCTGAGAGGCGGCCAGCAAACACGCCACCGACTGAACGGGATTGCACATAAGTGTCATGTATGTGAGCGGTGCTGTGGTAGCTTACTTATGTTTCCGATGCCCGAAGGAAGGAAGCAGGCGCCGATCAATGCCTCATTTGTAATGCCATATCTTTGCCCCTGATGAAAGAGGAGGATGAGCCAAATCATTTAGTATATAGCACCTACACTCACGATAGTATAAGCCAGCGGCAACAACAGAACTGTTGAGCATGTTTAATCACTGCCAAATCGCTTAGGTAACATTGCACTGACCGAAATCTGATATCAGCGCGGTTGTGCCGACGAGACTCTATACCAAGGGAATCGAAGGTCGGTACAGCAACAATCTATCACTAATGTGATAACTTACGACTGCCACGAGATTCGGACTGTGCAGGAGACTCAGACTTGTCAAAGGATTGACCCAGAAAAGCCTTCGAGACGACCCAGTGACACTAATATGTTTGTCGATGCCCTTTGTTCCTGGGTGCGTAGTGTCCGGTAGGAGGATCAGCACGGCGAAAAATGCTATCAGGCCGCACACTCCCAGCGTGTATTGCATGTACCTCCAAGAGGCATAATGCGCCGCCATGCCTCCGCAAAGAGGGGCAAGAGCCGGTCCGAGCATCGCCATGCCATAGTAGACACCCAACGCGGTTCCCCGCTCTTCGAGTTTGTATAAGTCGCCGATGACGGCTGCACCCAGTGACCAGCCACAGGAAGAACCGAAAGATTGAATGAAGCGCCAAACCAAGAGTTCCGGGACGGTGTTTGATATTCCTACTCCAACGGATCCCATGCAGAGAAACGGTAGACAAAATAGATATATCGGCCGACGACCGTCTGTAGAAGCCCTCAGGTAAGCTCGACATGGTTAGTTCGACACCTGTTTGACTCACAGAAGGTGGAGTATGATGCCGATGTCAAACTGCCAACTGCTGCTGCGAGCACCGACATACTAACAGCAAGGCTTCGGATATTGGTCAGCTTTCCGGTGTGCCTGCAACATAACTTAAAACGCTGCAGACCTGATTACCGAGGCGGTGGTATTAAGGTCTGATGCTATTTGAGGAATGGAGGGTACAAAAGACCCAGATACAAACACTATGCAAAACAGAGGATCGTAAGTTTTTAGTTCTTAAAGACCAGGGGTCACAAACTTGGTAGCAAGGCAGTGAATCCAACTACGGCGACATGGAGACGCTTTTCACGTGGACTGAAGCGGTCATAGGGCGAGAGCCCCGCGAGCAAAGGAGTGTCTTCCGACATGGAAGTAGGAAGAAAGAAGGTTTCGAGTCATTATCAGATGGCTTTGCGAAGCCTCAAGGAGTCAGCGAGACAGCGGCCGATACAGTTACTAATATTAGGGGGCTTCGAAGACCATTGTGGCGTTTAGCCCCTGTCGCATGCCGCGGTGACTATACATAGCCTCGAAAGCCTCCACTTGGCCTCCACTACGTGGCACCACAACCTCTTCAAATATTTGGGAGGTGCAAGGTAAGGACTCTTGCTTACATCATTTATTGCGTCTACTAGACCTTGCAGTAATCCCATTCTAAACGCAAATATCATTAGGAACATTACACTCAAAGTCGCGCCACCCGCACGGATATGAGTCAAGACCGCCATTGTCCTCGATGCACCTGCGAGCGTCGCAGCGAGCATGATCAATCTATTCCACTGTCCCCCAACCTAGATCTCCTTCAGTCCAATTGTCCACCGACCTCCACGGAGTACGCTAGTGTCTGCGCGTCTATCGAACAGATCGACAAGGAGTTAGCGAACATCGACAGAGAGTCTGCCAGACTTCGCACCGTACTGCTTGAACTTGAGGCACGGCGACTCGAGTTGCAAATCTGGGCAGCTGGGCAGCGATCCATCCTCTCCGCCAGCCGCCGCCTCCCTGCTGAGCTGATGTTGGAGATATTTTTTCCATTGTCTGCCTGAATTTCCCTTCAAACCCTCTCCAGATGAAGCCCCGTGGCTATTGGGAGGGATCTGCCGATTTTGGAGGAGTATCACGGGGTCCACACCCCAACTTTGGTCTACTCTTACCCTGGAAATATCACCTGGAGATAACGGGAAATATTGCGATGCCATGACGGAGTGGCTGTCTCGCTCAAGTAGCCGTGCACTATCACTGAAACTCACAATCTCGATGCTTTTCGTGGAAATGGAAGAGATCACATCACATCCTGTCTTCCAGCTCGCCCTCTGTCATTGCTGCAGATGGAAAGACGTACATATATATCTTTATAGTCCCACGGCGGCACAATGTTTTGCTGGGATATCAGGCAAAGTACCCCTGTTGCAGAGCTTGAAGGTCGATATACCGGAGCGATTCTCCGATGTTACCGCACCAGGGGGCGACGCAGATGGCTTCTTTGAAGCGCCCATGCTTCGTGATTACTCTTTCGACGGCAGGATACATGTCTTTGATCTCCCATGGAACTTTCTGACAAAGATCGTACTGGGAAAATTTTACACGGATGATGATAATTTGGATTTCTTGAGCCAATGTTGGGATGTGGTGGAGTTTTTCTTTTTGGAATTATTGATTATACTCCATCGGGGAGCGTCTCCCTATGGTAGAGTTTAATCTACATATGTATTCTGTCTAATATCGTACTTGTTCTCCAATGCCATAGACGGGCGCCCGTAATGAGGCGCCACGAATTCGTGTTTGACTTTTTAGGGCCGGGTATGTTTTGGTTTGATCGTCGGCCTTGTGTTTTGTGTCTCGCTCTGCGTGCTCCTTCGTCTTTGCCATGCAAATGTTGATGTGGTGGAGTTAGACCTCTACGTTCGTGATCCAGAGGAGCGCTATACGGAATACCCGCCTTGCTTATTAGACCAATTGCGATCACTCACCATCGAGTAATATGACGAAGAATCTCCACGCCTGTTCGGTGTCCTCTCTGCACCTGCACTGCGACACCTACATTTGAAGATGGATGCAAAGTTCGATTTTTGGGGATGGCTCGATCGAGGACATCAGCCTCCACTTTCATCCCTCGAAATTCCACCTCACAAGTCTCGTATTGGACTTCTTTGACCTAGGTGATCGCTATCGCGCCGAGGACCTGATTGCGTTCTTGCAACATACCCCTGATCTCGAACATCTCGTCCTAGAGCAGGAAGCCGCCAGTGAAGGCTTTGAAGCCGAGACATGCAATCGATTTTCTCCGGACGCGCCGGGCCATCTTCTCCCCAAACTGCAGACCCTGAAGATAGAATACTTCGACCGTTTCCCCGGGGCTGCCTTCGCGGAAATGCTGGACAAGCGGCTATCATCTTCGACAATGGGGGGTCGCCCTCTGCGGTCGGTTACACTATCGCTATCAAAATACGGCACTAGTGCCTATGTGCAAACCCTCGCTTGTCGATGTCTACGACCTTACTTAGAACAAGGCGCAGATGTCTGTGTGTTAGATTCCGAAGGGAAATCTTGTCTATGATTCATATGATGCTTGGTCATCGAATTTCATATTGAAACACTGAGTGAGCGAATCAATTTTGTTCGCGTAGGTGCCGCAATAACTAATGAGTTCCGTTTCAAGCTTGTGATATGAAGTACTGCAGTTCGTTTGCTCTTGATGTGCCAGTACTCGAATGGCATACATAGATGTACGAGCCGTGCATATACATGCGCGATTGAGAAAGTTCAAACAGTTGAGAGTAAATAATCCGTCTCCATATGCATTGCCACATACTATGTATTCTGTCACTGCATCTAATTCTTACGACACAGCATTATCGACACCTGACGAGCCCACTGCAAAATGCCCACCGTTATGCCCAAAAGGTTCCATGTCTATTACAATGCCACCCTCAAAGAGTTTATAACACTCCAAATGCAAGACAACCTGAGGCGTCACAATCGATGCCGCCTTCGAGTCCATTCGTGCGATCCTTGTACTTAAATCATTAGAGAAAATACGTCCCTCCTGGTTGTAGTCAATAGTACTGGCTGGGCACAAGCGTATGAGAGGATGGGTGGGTTCCGGAACGTGGATGGATCCGCGGAATCCTGGCACATTCAAGATGACGGTTGTTGTCAGAACTCGCCGAACAGCACAATAAATATAGCCGGCACCAGCGAAAGCACGTACATAGATTTGATGCATGCCGTGAATGCTGCTGGGCGCGTGGGCGGAAGCGTGCGAATCTCGCTCCACTGCGACCTGCAATGGCAATAAAGAAGAAGAGGGCAAGGCCGGCCAGCAGAGCGGCAGCAGCAAAGCCGCCTACGACCGCACCAGCTATCACACCGGCATCAGAGCTTTTTTTGGATACAGCGGCAGAGCTGATGGGTGTTATCGTGAGGGTGACGGTCGAAGTGGACGTCGACGTCAAATCAGACGTGCTTGTGGGTACGGGCGTAAATTCGGGCAGGTACTCCTCGGCCTCTGCAGCCTGCACGTCGAAGTTGTTGTTGTCGGTCACTGTGAATAGGTTAAGGCCTTGAAGGTTGGCAGAGCGTGGAAGGCAGCAAACGTACCTGACAGATAGGCCCATGCAGGGAAGCTTGTATTCGAGGGAATTGGCGCCGGGAATGACCTGATGCTGATAACGACCGTGGAGCAGTTGCTTATCCACCCAGTCCATCTGGAAAGGTGGTGTTTATTACACATCCATGGGTTTGTATTCTTGCTTACGTCGTGTAGGTTCCGTTTTGGCACACTCCACACGCTGAGAAGAGCGAGTATAACACGGTGCTGCACATGCAAGTGCTTCGGCTGTAGCTATTCGGTCCTGAAATGAGGCATAAATTGCGCGACCGACTGTGAGTAAGGCCAGTCTTACCTGGATAAAAGTAACCTGCAGCTTCGGCCTGGCAGAGATTGTGAGCGATCGGGACATACAGTAAGATACTTTCTACGCACCGGAGGAGGGAGAGGGCCGGTGTTCCAGTCTGCGAAGAGGGTTTTGGCCAGATCCTGACTGCTATAAAACTCTAACATTTACCTCCTCCTCCACATGCATTCTGTGCAGCTGTTGCAATATCGCAGGGATTCTGACCCAGTCCATTATTCATCCAGGCATATTCAGGCAAACAAGTGATGTTGGTGCCATGAACTCCAGTAGTCGCCAGAAAGAGCAATGAGCCGATGACTGCCGTCAAAGACGAGAGTCTTGGTGACATGACTGCAGGGCGGAGGGGAGCAAAGTCGGAGGAGGTTGACAGCAATCAGGATCTTGTTTATATGGTGTTAATTGGCTCGGGAATGTCGCGCGCCTGGTCCGTCTGAATGCAGGGCAGTGTACGGGGCAGGCGCTCAAGGACGGATGCAGCGGCCGCGTACTGGTGCCTTACAATCACGTCCTCAGGAATGCTAATAGCATACTAATCTCTCATCCGCGTTGGTTGAACTGTGGACAAGTGGGAGAGCCTTACATCGAGGAAGTCGCCGGGACGTTCGCTATCGAGAAAATTCAGAAAGTTCAGCAATAGTTCAGAGCAAAAGTAGTAAAGCACTTGGGCATCGTCACATGCAGCCACATCTACTTCTTGCGACACAGGGTTGTTATCGGCACCTGACGAGCGTCCACCGCAGAACGACCACCGTGCATATCACCTTCATACTCCTAAAAAGGTTCCGCATCTAATAAGATGGCACCCTCAAAGAACATACATTACTCGAAATGCAAAGCAACTCAAGTCCACCCGACAAAATCAAGGCATTATAATCGATGCCACCTTCAAGCTCATTCGTGCGATCTTTGTTGTTTCGAGGGCTGGACAGTCTGGGGCCCCTGATAAATTGCAGATAAGAGACACTGCAAGGCAAGCAGGGCAGCGGGCATCAGGGAAGATAAGGCTCGGGATAAGGGCTGAGAAGGGTCCCGAGCGGCCGTTTCACATCCGATCCCTACAATTTACAGCATCTAAATTTTCATCAATTGGTGGAGTGACCATATATGTATATGCATATGCTGTAGGTTTTCGCGCTTGTCGCTCATCAGTCGTGGCAGATCCTGCAACCGAAGCGCTTGGCATGAGACACTTTAGAACAGGACAATATTACACTCCAAGAAGAGAAAAACATCTGGAGCTGCTGCTGAGCCCTGTCCTACCTAGAACTACAAGAGACGAACAGAAGTAGCTGTGTTCATGCACTGTCAGGCCGCCCACTCAGCCGCTCAAGAGTCAAGGCAGTTGCACACCAAGGTTGATCAGCTGGGATAGAACACAGAAGCCGGCATAGCCCAGAGATTTGTACCATATAGGTCATTCAGGTTGACCAGGGAAGGCTATCTAAGAGCCCTGGGAGCGGGGCCGTCAGGCAGTGCTTGACCGCCACCGTCACTGACAGGTTGAAATGCCAACATTCGTGTGATGTGAACCTTGTCGTGGGAAAACTACCTATACCTGTTGCGCACGTGGAAACAAAGTTTGCGGTGTCTCGAGCTGGTCTTAGACTTGTGCAAGGTATCAGCCAACGACCGCCTCAAGATCAACTAATGCCTTCCACCACGTACGTCCCCTCCTCGTCGCCTGATCCAAGCTCCCGGGACTGAACGCATCTCTTTGCTATCCCAGTGTCCCGACAGTCACGGTCAGTCCGGTTGTTTTGCATGGTCGTCGCGCCTCTGAGATCTGAACTATTGCTCTTGCGATCGTGTTATATAGGACGTCGAGGTCCCGGAGACTTTCCTTAAAAAGCGCAAGCAAAACGAAAAGGCCAGGGAGGAGCGCCTCGCCGCGGCAACTGCTGCTCGCAAGGTCAGTCTCTACTTGTCATTCACCCCCTCCGCTACTTTATGATGCATACGATATCATTCGAATGACGGCTAGCTCAAAACGCTATGTTGCCCTCAATTAACCATCTTTCGGGACTGATCTTTCACCCTCCACTACCCATCGCCCTCCCGCATTTCTCAGATGCTGACCGATCACGATCCTGTTTTTAGGCCCAAAAGGCGAAGCGAAAGGTCATCTTCAAGCGGGCAGAGAGCTATGTGAAGGAGTACCTCACAAAGGAGAAGGACGAGATCCGTCTCAAGCGATCTGCGCGCACGGCCGGCGACTTCTATGTCCCCGCACAGCCAAAGGTCTACTTTGTTGTTCGTATTCGTGGGTGCGTCTGCCCGCTGCGCCGTGCCATCTGGAGCGGCTGATACTGACCGCACGCGCAGTATCAACGAGATTGCGCCCAAGCCCCGTAAAATCCTCCAACTCCTCCGTCTCCTCCAGATCAACAACGGCGTGTTCGTCAAGGTCACAAAGGCGACCCAGCAGATGCTCCGACTCGTCGAGCCCTACATCACATACGGGTGAGCGCGCTACCGGGATTTTTTTTTGCAGCTTTATGCTGATCCAACTTGCAACTTCCAGCGAGCCGAATCTCAAGACCGTCCGTGAGCTGATCTACAAGCGCGGATACGGCAAGGTGAACAAGCAGCGCATCCCGCTCACGAACAACGGCGTGATCGAGGAGACGCTCAAGCTGTACGACATCCTCTCCGTTGAGGACCTTGTGCACGAGATCTTCACCGCGGGGCCCAACTTCAAGCAGGCGTCCAACTTCCTGTGGCCGTTCAAGCTGTCGAACCCCACCGGCGGCTGGCGGACGCGCAAGTTCAAGCACTACGTCCAGGGCGGTGACTTTGGTGACCGGGAAACCAACATCAACAAACTCGTCCGACAGATGAACTGAGTGTGTCGCGATTGTGTCTGTGTGTGTTTGTGTGGTGTGTGACGAGGCAAGAGGAAGAATGGGTGCTGTTGGCACCCGCTGATTAGTTGGCGGTAATATATATGTTACATTGGGTATGCATGCATGGCCTCATCTCGTTTCTTCGCCAACTGTATTTCCCTTTGGCTATGTATGCTCTATGACATCTGCTGCATGAAAAAATCAAAAACATTACGAGCAATACGGCGACTCGCGAGACTAATTTGCTGACAACCTGACGAAGGCTATTAGTATTAATATTGCCACCGGGAAGACCTGACCAACACGCTCCAACACGTCCGAGACGGGCCCCATTGTACTGGGTATCCAGAAGAGAGAAAAGAGAAACAAGAAGGGGGAAAGGGAGATTATGAGAGGATTGAGGCATAAATAACCACATCATGTATCATGGGCTATCATGGGCACAAATGGTCGATAACACGGACCCAATTGTCCGATAACATGACCAGCACATTGGGCGGTCAACCCGAGACGGCGATCGTGGGCTATGGCTGGGCCAAGGGCCGTTCGAGTGCAGACCGCTTTCTCCATCGTGTGTCTGGATTTCTGGATGCTAGTGCTCATATTGATATTTCCACCTCAGCCACTATACTGTACTCCCGGAATATGTCTCGAAAACCAGCTACTACTGAGCCTTGCGACATCTTTGGCACTTTGAACTCATAACGGCCACCCGGCTGGATTTGGGCTGGAAACTACTAGTACTCAGACAGAACTTAACTGCGAGGCTCTCTCAACTAAGTTCCTTTTTTGGTGCTGCGCAGCTATTCATCTTTTAGGTCATCCTGCACCGCTCCTCCCAGCGCTCTTAGATAGCCTTCCCTGGTCAGCCCAGATGACCTATCCTAAATCTCTGGGCTATGCCAGCTTCTATGTTCCATCACAGCTGATCAGCCTTGCTGTGCAACAATGCTGAGCGGACAAGCCTAACGGTGCGTCAACACTGCTACCTTCGGTACAACTTTTTAGGTCCTCGTGTAGGACAGGGCTCAGCAGCAGCTCCAGATGTTTCTCGCTTCTTAGAGTGTAACCTTGGCCTGTTCTAAAATGTCCCATGTCAAGCGCTCAAGCTGCGGATCCGTGGGATCTGCCTGGAGCGTGGAAACCTACGGAAATACTGAGCTGCAGGCGTCTAGATATGGTCGCTACATGTGATAGCGTGTAAAGCTGTGAACTGTAAAGCTGTGAATTGGAGGAATCTGATATGAAACGGCCACTTAGGACCCTTCTCTATATCCTCCACGATGTCCCTGCTGCTCGCTGCCCTACTTGCCATACAGTGTCTCTCACTAGCAGTTGCTCAGCCTGGCACGACGATCATGTCGTGTACACCCGTCGAGAAATGGGTGCGGCGAGTTCATGGAACGGACGCCGTTCTTTATACTGATACCCATGCAGGAACTCAACCAGGAAAGCCAAAACCCATGTTATATGTTCTCTGCGGCCTTGTTCCCTTGCCAGACCAGTGAGAATGATGTTCCTACTATGCAAGCATAAGTGCCAAGATTAACCCTCGTTCAACAGTTGGCATAGGCCCCCCCAGTGTGGTGCGTATAATTACCAGATCATACGTTAGCAGGCTGACGTTGTCTTGAACTTGAAGGGCCCGTATGGAGGTACGTAAGGCTGTCCCCATTGCCACGATCAGACGCTCATCATTTCGACCCGCAGGACCTTCCCCTGCGGACCAGAACATCTGCCAATGCTCCACAGTCACATACTCCTTAATGGCAGCGTGCACGTACTGTCAAAACGGAGTAGGTTGGATTTCGTACGTGTCTCGGAAGCCATATATCATTGTTACCCACTCTCATCGCACTCATCGAATAGATGGTCGGAATGGAGCGGTGGTTGCACAAAGACAACGTTAGCGATCTCGACGTATGTTTGCCAACGCTCAATCTGCCTTGCCGTTCTTACTATGAATAAATCCTGCAGATATCCTGCGCCCATACCAAATATCACCAGTTTCCCATCATGGGCATACCTGAACGGTGCGCCCACAAACCTGCGTTGCCATCGAAGGAGGTGCTGATTGTCTTCGATTAGTGACCGTTGCCGGCACATTTGATCCCAGCCAGGCCGCCGCAGCCACTGGTTAGTTTTCTTGCCCTCTGATCCCTCTGAACTTCCTTACACTCTCCATTGCAAGGCGTCGAGTCCACAGCACCGAGTCCCACCAGCAGCTCCAGTGCCAGCAGCTCCAGTGCCCTCGGCTCGAGCAGCACGAGCCCACCGAATGCCTCTAGTACAAGCAGTCCCGGTGCCGGTGCCAGTGCCACCACCAGCGGCACGGGCTCATCGAATACATTTACACCCATCAGCTCTCAGGCCTCTGCACCCATGAAATTGGGTGCCGGTATGATAGCTGGTGCGGTCGTGGGTGCCTTAGCTGCGGCCGCTCTGCTGGCCGGCCTTGTCATCTTTTTATTTATTGCCATTGCAGGTCGCAGTGGAACGAGGTTCGCACGCCTCCGCCCAACGATGCGGCCCCGCGACCCGGACAGAGCGCCTACTTGGACAACCTTCCACCACACTTGAATCCACACGCACCCAGCAGCAGTCATGGCACCCATCGAACCTATGTACGTGCTTTCGCTGGTGCCGGCTATGTTTATCGTGCTGTTCAGCGCTGACAACAGCCGTGATCAATGTGCTAGGATCCCGCGGATCCATCCACGTTCCGGAACCCACTGATCCTACGGGATCTCATACGTTTATGCCCGGCCAGTACTATCCGCCACACCCACGGCATTATGCTAGAGCACCGATAACAAGATGAATTTTCTCTAATGATTTAAGTACAAAGATCGCGATTCGCACGAACGAACTCGAAGGTGGCATCGATTGTATTGCCTTGATGTCTGTCGGATGGACTTGAGTCGTCTTGCATTTGGAGTATTATATATTACAGGCTCTTTGAGGGTGGCATTGTATTAGACATCCAACCTTCTTTGCGGTATGAAGCATGGTGTAGGTCCTGTTCTTAGTGCCAGGTATCGGTCTAGCTGAAAATTCTTTAATGGATGCTGCTGCTAAATAAGATAAGTGAGCAATAATTGTATAGATAACTTTTTGTTCACTTTTTAATCCCCCTATTCCAAGAGTGTAATGAGAAAGAGACGTGATTTAGAGATGCGATTTAGAGCCCGTTATCAATATGGTCCGTCGGACTCCGATCGTACGACACTTTCAATGTGATGTGAACCACTGCGAAATGGCGACGCGACTTCGCGCCACCGAGAAACGGATCGAGCGATGCGAGACACCGCTGCAAAACCGGATCTGTCCAGTTGCGCCAACTTTGAGCCCCCCTATTAAATCTTCGTCGTCCCATCGTCCTATTATCTCTCCCGCACTTGTAGCTCTCTGCCACTGAGCTTAACCCTTTCACACACATCACACACTTCATATGTCTAGCTTGGTACGTATCCGCGCTCCCCTGGCCCCTCCGGTCTTTGTGTTTTTTGTCTGCAGTTTCCGACAATATTCCTCTACAGTCTGTGCCACACGAGCTAACCAAGCTCGAGCGTGAGGCCATAGTCACCCATCTAAAAGGCCTGGTAGATGCCGGGGAGGAGGAAATGCGATCCTTCGATTTTAGTCTGCCGGGCAGGCCCCCGTTGTTCATCAAACATAGCGGCGACATCCTGGCAGAGGCCAGTACCCAACACTTCTTCCACCTTCTTGCCAATAGCAACGAATCAGCCCCCCGAGTTCCCAAAGTCTTCGACGCTTTCTCCTCTGATGAAGGCTACCGTCTCATGGTCATGGAGAAGATAGCAGCGCCTACGTTGAGCGACTGTGGCATTTCAGAAGAGAAGGCCGTAGAGCACGCTGCCTCTGCCGTGAAGTGGCTTCTAGACCAGCTGCCTTCGGTCCCTTACACATCTTTTGGGAGGGTCTCATCTGAGAAGGCTCCTGTATGGCACCAGTTTTTTAAGGAGCATCAGGCACCGCGAGCCTTCGCCAACCCTGCCGAACTCACTAAATACGTCTCAAATGTTTGAATCCCGCACTTGACCATATACATGGCTCGTTATTGAACCATTTCTCTCCCACAGGCGTCTCAGCGCTGCCGGCCGACCGCGCTGCCGTCCCCTTCTGTTATGGAGGAGCTCTTGGCCTCTTTCAAGGCGAGTCGTTGCATCTACCACTCCGACATCAAGAAGGAGAACTTCCTCCTCGAGTCGAACAAAGTCTGCATCATCGACTTCCAGCACGTCGGCGTGTTCCCGCAGGTCTTCCAGACCTACGCCTTCTTCAATATTGGCACGGCCTTCGCCGCCAGCGTCGGCAGAAAACTTGGCTATCAGCCTTCGAGCGCTGCTGACACGATGGTGAAGATCTCGAACGTACTTCAACAGCTTGGCGGGACTGCTAGCCTCAGTGTGTATTCGTCCAGTTTTATGGGCACTTAAAGCTAGAGCTAACATTTCCCTGCAAGATTTTGACTAGTAGGCGTACATCGCGAGGGAACCCCAGGATTTGTAACTCGTTTGGCTCAGTAGCTGGTAGGGGGCTCTACGACGCCGTTTATTACCTACTTTTTTTATTGCCATTGCAGGTCGCAGTGGAACAACATTCGCACGTCTCCGCTGGAATATGGCATCGAGTGATACCAGAGAGGAGAACATAGACTAGAGTTCAAGACATGTACTATCCGCCACACACACGGCATGATTCTAGAGCACCGATAACAAGATGAATTTTCTTTAATGATTTAAGTACAAAGATCGCACGAACGAACTCGAAGGTGGCATCGATTGTATTGCCTTGATGTCTGTCGGATGGACTTGAGTTGTCCTGCATTTGGAGTATTACAGGCTTTTTGAGGGTGTCATCTTACTGTATCAATACGACCTTAAGTTCGTCACATGTCCCAAGGCCCTCTGAACTGAGCCTATTTCGTGTGACTGTCACGTGAAAATTTGACGTCTGAACATAAATTGTGACCCAAGCAGTCAGTACCAAAATATATACAATTTTTGGTGTATTCCGTCAGATTAACAGCATAACAATGTTTAGGAGACTACAGCAACATGTCAATGCCCCTCGAAACTGCCGTATAATGTATTTGCCACGCGCTGCCGCTTTCCCCTACCACGTTCTTCAACTTCAACTTGCTCTGGTTCAGCGAGCCGCTCTTCACCATCCACATCATCCCTCTCGAACACCTCGGATTCATTGTCAAGGACTAGAGCGCCAGAGTCCGCAACCATGTATCCAACAGGGACTTCGCCGGACGTCATGGATTGAATGAGCACATCCACGGAAACACAGTCGTCATCCGTCATCAGCAAATACAACGGGGTCCAGCTCAGACTCCATGTCCTCGGAGGCGGCCGCTGACGGCTCGCTGACCCGAGAGGCCGGGGTGGTTGGTGCTTCTGCCAATCCAGAGAGCGCGGTCAAAGGGTTTGTCGTGAGGCATGTTGAGAAGAAAGGATCTAGATAATTGGTTAACGGATTTGTTCTCGTCAAGTTAGCTTTTCAAGTTGTACTTGCCTGCAGCAAACTACGCACCTTAAAATGACCATTGGATCCCGTTGACGTGCTCCGGTGAGCTGGCGAGCTCTGTGCGCTTCGAGGACGCTGGAAAGCGACATCCATGCTCTATTTCCACTCTGGAGAAATCAAAACCAGTGCGACAACAGCTGTTTTCACTGAATACATTGCCATGTTGCTGGACATCAGACGTGAAGAATATTGTTGCTGCATCTCGTCATATACAAGAGGCTTTCCAGCAGATGAGAGTTGGGACGGCAACTGAGGTAAGATATGTCAGCTGAATGAATGGCATTGTGCGCTTGCAGCCCAAGTCGTACATACACCCTGGAGACCGCCGAAATCCGGGAGCCACATTCAATGAACTCAAAGTGAGTTCGTCCCACGTCACAATAACATTTGAACATGTGAACTTAGCAGTGACCTAGGTCACAAGAAATTAGCTTGAACTTAAGGTCGTATTGATACAGTATTAGACCAGGAACCTTTTTAGGGGTATGGAAAGTATTGCCGCCGGGAAGCGCCGGGTTGGATCCTGACCACCACGTCGACGGTCGTCGGCTATGGCTCCAAGGGCCGTTCGAGTGCAGACCGCTTTCTCCACCGTGTTCCTGGATTTCTGGATGTTAGTGCTCATATTGATATTTCCACCTCAGCCACTGTACTCTACTCCCGGAACAGGTCTCGAAAACCAGCTACTACTTGCGACATCATTGCCACTTTGAGCTCATAACGGCCAACCGGCTGGATTTGGGTTGGAATGCACTTTAACACTAACTGACTTCGTCCCCAAATGACTCAGACAGAACGACCTGAAGTTAACTACGAGGCTCCTTTTTTGGTGCAGCGCAGCTATCAATCATCTTTTAGGCGCCATGCTGAGAAACCTCGCGATCATCCCGCACCGCTCCTCCCAGGGCTCTTAGATAGCCTTCCCTGGTCAGCCCAGATGACCTATCCTGGACAAATCTCTGGGCTATGCCAGCTTCCGCTGAGCGGTTAAGCCTAACAGTGCATCAACATTGCTACCTTCGGTACAACCTTTTAGGTTCTCACGTAGGACAGGGCTCAGCAGCAGCTCCAGATGTTTCTCACTTCTTAGAGTGTGATCTTGTCCTGTTCTAAAATGTCCCATCACCCATGTCAAGCGCTCAAGCTACAGATCCGTGGGATCTGCCTTGAGCGTGGAAACCCACGGAAATACGGAACTGCAAGCGTCTAGATTTGGTCGCTACATGTAACAGCGTGTAAAGCTGTGAACTGGAGGAATTGTATATGAAACGGCCAGTTGGTACTTGGTACCCTTCTCCATATCCTCCACGATGTCCCTGCTGCTCGCTGCCCTGCTTGCCATACAATGTCTCTCACCAGCAGTTGCTCAGTACACGACGGTCAACTGTACAGTGGTCAAACCATGGGTGCAGCGAGTTGAAATAACGGACGCCGTTCATTATGTTAACACCCATTCAGGAAAACAACAAGGAAGGCCAAAGCCCATGCTATATGTTCTCTGCGGCCTTGGTCCCTTGCCAGGGCTTTATCAGTGAGAATGTTCCTCTATATGCAGGCATGATTGCCAAGACTCACCCTCGCTCAACAGTGACCATACTTCCCCTACCTACTGTGCGTATAATTACCAGATCACGCGCTAGCAAAGCTGACGTTGTCTTGAAGGGCGTTCATTATGCAGGTGCGTAGGCTGTCCCCACCGCTACAATCAGACGCTCATTATTTTGACCCGCAGGACCTACCGCCGAGAACCAGAACGTCTGCCAATGCTCTACAGTCACATACTCCCTAATGGCAGCGTGTGAGTACTGTCAAAACCTAACTTCAGGTTGGAATGCGTGCGTGTCTCGGAAATTCATACATAACCGTTACCGATTTCCACCGCATGCATCGATTAGATGGTCGACATGGAGCTCCAATTGTGCAAGGGGAACCTATAGGTAAAATTTACAACGCTGAACACGCCTTGTCGTCCTTACTATGAATGAATTCTGCAGAAATTACCCTATGCCCATACCAGACGATACCGGGTTCCCATCATGGGCATACCTGGACGGTGCGCCCACAAATCTGCGTTGCCATCGAAGGAGGTGCTAATTGTCTTCAATTAGTGACCGTTGCCGGCACATTCGATCCCGGCCAGGCCGCCGCAGCCACCGGTCAGTTTTCTTGCCCTCTGATCCCTCTGAACTTCCTTACACTCTCCATTGCAAGGCATCGAGTCCACAGTACCAAGTCCCGCCAGCTTTACTCTACCATATGGAGACGCTCCCCCAAGGAGAATAATCAAAGATTCCAAAAAAAAAAAAAGTCCCGTCAGCAGCTCCAGCGCCAGCAGCTCCAGTGCCATCGGCTCGAGCAGCACGAGCCCACTGAATGCCTCTGGTACAAGCAGTCCCGGTGCCGGTGCCAGTGCCGGTGCCAGTGCCAGTGCCAGTGCCGGTGCCACCTCCAGCACGGGCTCATCGAGTGCGTCTACACCCATTAGCTTTCAGGCTCCCCCTGCATCCAAGAAATCGGATGCCGGTATGATAGCTGGTGTGGTCGTGGGTGCCTTAGCTGCGGCCGCTCTGCTGGCCGGCCTTGTCATCTTTTTATTTATTGCCATCGCAGGTCGCAGTGGAACGACATTCGCACGCTTCCGCCCAACGATGCGGTCCCGCGACCCGGACAGGGCGCCTACTTGGACAACCTTCCACCACACTTGATTCTACACGCGCCCAGGATCGCACGAATGGACTGGAAGGTGGCATCGATTGTAATGCCTGTTGTCTCGCATTTGGAGTATTGTAGGGTTTTTGAGGGTGGCATTGTATTAAATATGAAACCTTTCGGGAGGCATGAAGGTTGTATGCATGGTGGGTGTTCTGCGTTGGGAGCTCGTCAGGTTTGCGCAAGGGGTTGATAACGCTGTGTCGTAAGAATTAGATGTGGCAGAATGTTACAGGCTCTTTGAGGGTGGCATTGTATTAGACATGCAACCTTTTTTGTGGTATGAAGCTTGAAGCATGGCGGTCGTTTTGCGGTCCCGGGGCTCGTCAGGTGTCATTAATGCTGTGCCGTAAGAATTAGATAAGGCAAGGATGTGCAGGTATCGCCCAGACGAAAACTGGACGTTAGACCACGCGTAGATATTAGCGTTACATAGCACTCGCATTAGTGATAAATTAAATATTACCTATTGAATCCGTGTCGCGTACGGCGTGCTCCTCCTACCTCCTTCATCGACCCCAGGACCGGGAAGCGCGTGTTCAAATACACGCCAGTATTTAGATGGAGGGAACTATCAGCGAAGAACAGGTACGGACACTAACAAGGTGCCGTTGTTTGCTGCTCACGAGTCACGCTGTACAGCAGGTTCCACAGCCCGCTGCGGGCGGTAAAACAATTAAATTGGGGCTCAAATAGACAGTATGTGTATGTAGGATGATTTATAGGTAGGTAGGTAGGTAGGTAGGTAGGTTGATGTCTGACGGGTTGAGATCTAGGGCACCGGGGACGGGTGGGAAGAACGGACGCACGCGCACGCGTTCGCGTGTGGGGTTGGTAGGGGACGGCTAAAAAAACGTCGAACCATATCCCCCGCACGTGTAGAGAGCGCGCGGGGGTCGGTGTGTCAATGGCTGTGGTGGTGGATGGGTAGGAGGGGGACCAGCCCGCCGTGCCAACAAGGGACGCGCACAAAGGTGTGTGCGGTCTTGCAGCTTTCCGCCTGTTGTGATAGCGTCCCCGCACGTTTTCAGAACGCGTGGGGGCTGGGTTTGGAGTGCCAGGCGTGTGGGGCCGAGGCCATGCTGCAGGGGAGGGCGCGTGGGTGACCGCGCGCGAGGGAGGGCATGCGCTGTCTTGGTGTCCGTTCGTGCGTCTAAAATGTGTCCAGGGATGCCATGGACTCGACATGTCGTGTCAGGGAGATCAGTGATGGGGTGGAAAGCCGGCGACGTTGCAGTAGGAGGGGGGAGGAGCCAGAGCTACAGCCAGGGCTGCGGGGTCCTGGACTATGCCTGCAACTCACAGTAGTCAGTAAAACAATAATAAAACATATCACTTACCTGTTCTGAACAGCCCCAGCCCGCGCGCCCGCTAATCCGTTGTGGTGGTGGTGGTAGGAGGAGAAGAGACGACGATCGGAAGCGTCGGACTTGCGCTTCCGAACGGCCGATCGTCATCGACGAGGACGTCGGGTCGCATTCCTACAAACATCGGTAAGTGATCGAGTCGTTTATTATCATCTTGATACTCACCTGAACTTCCTCCTATTTTTTCCGATGCCATTAGCTATAATATTGCATGAGGTTGGATACATACGATGGGCGCTTATTCGCCTGCCTCACCGATTCTCGACCACTTTGAACGCTCCCCAGCTGGCCACAACGTAGTTAATTTAATTCTGACCACAGAATCCTATATTGACATACTAGATACATGATATATATGAATAGAAATTTTTTCTATCCGAAGTTGCCATTGTGATAGCGCGAACAAATGCTTGCTGTGAGATCACACTAAAGATCTATGCATTCCCTCTGTTCTTGACGAGTGTTTTCAACACTCCATGGGCTCCCCTCTATCAATCTGCAATCGGTCTTTTGTACCGTACTATAGCATGTAAACAAAGCCTTCTCATGTACTTTAAATTAATTCTTCATGTATCCTGGGCTTGTAATACAGTGATAAAGGGTCAAAAGACACGAGAAAGACTTATTACAACAATCCGAGAGTCAAGTAATAGTAGAGTGGAAGAACAAGAAGGCAAAGTGATTTTTATTTTACAGAAGCAGTTACATCTGTAGCTACTTCCAAAGAACTTGTAAGCTGTAATATCTGCTCCTCCAACCTCCCAGGTCCGCTGCTCCTGCTCCTGCTCCAGCTTCGCATTCGCATTCGCTGCCTCCTGCTCCGCAACTTCCTTCTCCTCCATAGCCCGCTTTTCCTTCTCTCGCTGTTCAGAGATACGGTCATGCCGTGAGCTCCGATCCGCCTGGAATATGTGAGTATTACCAGCTGAGCTCTGCACCACAGATTAGTATTCCCAGCCAACATTTACTCACTGTGGAGATCCCTTAGGGCCATCTGGCCTCTCCAAACTCGCCCCAGCTTCGTTTGGCTTGTCGAACGACGCGCTCCCCAGTGCAGGCGCGCGGGGGGATTGGGAACCGGTCCCGATCGAAAGGGCCCGCTGCCAGGCGGGTATGTCGGCCTGCTAGCTCCCTCGTACTCCTGGCCGCCGAGAGGATCCCCGACGTCGTATGGTTCGCCTTTCAATGCTGGCGCGTGGGGGAATCGAGCAACCGAGGTGATCGAAATGGCGTTGCCTGGTGGATAGCTCGAAATCGAGCGTTCCGAGCCTCGCGTGGGCACACAGATCTGGTATGCACTGGTGGCCTTTCCTGAGGTGGTGTTTTTTTTCGGGTTGGGTGTATTGTTTGTATTTCTGGGGCCCGCGGATTTTCCTGCCGGGCTGGGTGGTGGGCTGTGGGAGCTGCTGTATAGCGTGAGCAGCGAACGATGGCACCTGATTGGTGCACGTACCCGATCTCTGTTGGTATTTCCCTCCATCTCAATACTGACGCATATTCGAGCACGCGCTGCCCGGTCCTGGGGTCGATAAAGGAGGTAGGAGCCCAAGCGCGGTACGCGACACGGATTCAATATGTAATATTCATTGTCGCTAATAAGAGCCAGTGCTATGTAACACTAATATCTGCGCGTGGTCTAACGTCCAAAACTGGACGCGGTGCAACGTCCAGTTTTCGTCTGGGCAATGCCTCAGGATGTGGCGATGCACATGCTGCCCAGGCGCTAATAATTACTTCTCCGGACTCTTTGCTCTGAACTATTTGAACTTTCTCGATTGCAAATGTCTACGCACGACTTGTACAACTCCCAACAGCTTCCTCGATCCAAGCCCCCCCCACTTTTCTACAGTTCAATCGACGCGGAGGAGATATGAGAGTATGGTCTTGGCGTTCCTGAGGATATGATTGCAAGGCACCAGTACGCGGCTGCATCAGTCCTTGAGCGCCTGCCCCTGTCTGCCCTGCATTCAGACGGACCAGGCCCGCGACTTTCCCGAGCCAATTAATGCCTTATAAACAAGATCCTGATTGCTGTCAACGTCCTCCGACTTTGCTCCCCTCCGCCCTGCAGTCATGTCACCAAGACTCTCGTCTCTGACGGCAGTCATCGGCTCATTGCTCTTTCTGGTGACTACTGGAGTTCATGGCACCAACATCACTTGTTTGCCAGAATACGCCTGGATGAATAATGGACTGGATCAGAATCCATGTGATATTGCGACGACTGCACAGGATGCATGTGGCGGAAGTAAGCGTTAATGATATATATAGCAGTCAGGATCGGGCTAAAACCCTCTTCGCAGACTGGAACATCAACTCTTTCCCCCCTCCGGTGCGTAGAAATTACATTATGGTATGCCCCGATCGCTCACAATCTCTGACAGGCCAAAGCTGCTGGTTACTATTATCCAGGTAAGGCTTGCCTTATCAAAGTCGATCGCGCAATTTATGCCTCGTATCAGGGCCAAATGACAACAGCCGAAGCACTTGCATGTGCAGCACCGTGCTGTACTCGCTCTTCTCAGCGTGTGGAGTGTGCCAAAACGGAACCTACACGACGTAAGCAAGAATACACTTGGAACCCGTGGACGCGTAATAATGCCCACCCTTCCAGATGGACTGACTGGATAAGCAACTGCTCCACGGTCGCTCTCAGCCTCGGGACATTCCCAGAGCCAATTCCCTTGGGTACAAGCATCCCTGCATGGGCCTATCTGTCAGGTATGTTCGCTGCCTTCCATGTTCCGCCAACCTTTAAGGCCTCAACCATTCACAGTGACCGAGAATAACAACTTCGACGTGTCGGCTGCAGAGGCCGACGAGCACGCGCCTGAATCTACGCCCATACCCACAAGCACTTCTACTTTGATGTCGACGGTCACGTCCACCTCAACAGTGATATCCACATCTGCCGCAACGGCCACCCTCACCTCTGCATCTGCCCCCACATCCAGCGCACCCACGCCCTCATCCGGCTCTCCGTCGTCGTCCAGCGGCTCGTCTGCTACGACGTTCCTGGGGGGTGCGAACGCAAGCTCGGGCGCCACCCACAAGTCGTCCGATGCCGGGGCGATCGCGGGGGGTGTAGTAGGGGGTGTAGCAGTCCTAGGCATCATCGCTGGCGTTGTCGCGTTCTTCGTCCTGCGCAGCCGCCGATTGCAACCGCAGGCCGAGCCCGTACATTATGGAGCAGGTGGAAGTGGAGGCGGAAGTGCATACGGATACGGCATGTCTCCGTCTCAGACACTTACTTCGCCCCCACCTACGAGCATGAGCCACCCGTCTTACACGCAGGCGGCGTCGCCGTTCGCTGACACCGCGCAGCCATACAATGTACAACCGTACGCACAGCCCGATATGCAGCAGCGGGGATCGTTATATGGATCCCCCGCGCAAAACTACGCGGCTTCGTTGACTCAAGATTATCGGCCTTATGTGAGTAATAATCTAGCATAAGCAGACGCGCCTGGCGGTCCGACTGATGATAAAATGCTCTATTAGGATCCCACTGACCCTGTTACGTACCCGCAATCACCACCGTCGCCGGCGCAGACCTCAGGGCACACGGGCAGCTCAGCTGCGATGTACGCTGGCCACACGCAAACGCAACCTGGGCGATACAACGGTATGCCCGAGGTGTAGAACACCACGATGCGCACTTCTTTTTTGGGTCTTTGTTTTTTTAGTCTCTCATGCAATTTATTCTGGGATTTCATGGAGGCTGTGCGTATCTCATCAGGAATATACACAGGTCGCCACACGCATTTTAAGCAGTGCGCAAGATCGATGAGAAAGAAAACAAAAAGCCCTTGTTCGAGGGAGCACAGCCGTGAAATCATGCCTGGGCATCAGCAGGACCCCGGACTATCCTATGTGAAGTCCGGACATGCCTGCACCCAACCTGCACCTCCCTGCAGCTGGGTCAATCTTGGAGGGTGATCCCGATATCACGCGGATGCAAATGATGACAATTTTTAGGGTATGTTCGAGCGCATAAGTACGGAACGTGTTGAGAGGTCGGCGGTACGGTTCGAACGCGAAAGGGGGAGCGAGACTGGGATGCGGCGCGCTTGGTCTCGGGCCGAGGTGTTAGAGGCCACCGGGGTCCTGCACCAGCGCATCAGTCCTTTTAGCCGCCCATAAACAAGCTAACACGATGTCCATGAAACCCAGAAGAAACCTGAAAATAGCACTGACAAATCGTACCAGTCCCTCTTACGACCTACCATCATGACCTCCTGGGCAATATTCGCGTCGACACTCGGGTTCCTGCTGGTTGCCAAGCCTGTTCAATCGACGAGCATCACATGTCTACCTGCGTATTCCTGGATGGGTGAGTTTGGAAGCTCTAGGGCGTTTCAACTTTCTGACAGTCGTTTAACACATCGCTATAGATAACAGCTTGGGGCAGAACCCGTGTTTGATGGCCACTCTTGCTCAAGATGCGTGTGGGGGATTAAGTGCGTGTTTTGAGGTGGCATTGCCGTGTCGCGAAGCTTGCTGACAGTCGCCTTAGATGTGAACATCCTCCCCTTGGGAAGTACTCCTGTAAGTACCGCTGTCTACAATCGGCCTTCTTTATTCCTGATCCACCATCCCCTCCAGGCCGAGGCGCATGGCTTCGAATATCAAGGACCGCTCCCTGCCAGTATAAGCACTTGCATGTGGTGAGCGCCCATGCACATATAAAGGCTCGCTGGTTACGATGTTGACGAGCAACCCAAGTTCTACAGTGACCTATTCCGTGAGCGCCCATGCCAAGCTCATTATATTGCGATGCTGACGAGTCGTTGAAGTTATACCAAGCTTGCGGCATATGTCAGAATGGATCATCTGCTACGTGAGCTGCTCGTGTGCATATCACACCGTACCGAATCTCACATTGGAGCTGCAGATGGACACAGTGGATCAGCAACTGTACAGATGTCACGATCGGTATATCTACGTGAGTCAATATACCGACGAAGCAGCTACCCAATGTTTACTGACTTGACGAATAGTTTTCCCGAGCCCATCCCCGAGAATTCAGCCTTCCCAGCATGGGCATATCTGAATGGTCAGTGTAGTGGCTGTTTTGTATTCTTGGCAATCCTCAATATGTTTTACAGTAACGGCAGCAGGATTCAATGCAGCCGCTGCACAAGCAGACACTGGTGCGTATCCATATATATATACACATATGAGAGAGTTCTGATGCCTATTTTACAGCTGCGCCCGAGTCCACAGCTATACCGACAAGCACGTCCACATCTTCGGCAAGTGCTACAAGTTCGACGTCCACCAGCGGCCCCTCTGCTGCAGGCAACCCATCAACGGCGTCTCACAAGAGCTCCAACACGGGGGCGATAGCAGGAGGTGTAATTGGAGGCTTAGCTTTCGTCGCAGCGCTGGCAGGACTCACTTTCTATCTCCTTCGTCGTCAGGCCCAATCGCATACCGTGCCGTCGGATACTTATTACGGCGCTGTACCGCAGAAGGCAGCTCAAGATATGAGCGAGAATTCGTTTGCACAACAGCCGCAGCCCGTCTACAGGCCCTATGTATGTCTCGCTGGTCCATATTCTCCGTCATATTCTGATATATTGATTCAGAACCCTTCGGACCCGAGCACCTTCCCTGAATCGGCACCAACGCCGACTGTTCAGACGACAAGCTTCCCGCTGGCAGCGCAGGAGCAGCCTGGTGCCTATCGCGGTGTGGCCGAAGTTTGAGACCTGGACCGCTAGTAATAAGTCCTGGATAGCTGAGTGGTCTGTGCTCAAAGCGCCGGTGCTAGTCCTGCATATGGCGACTTGGACAGACCCGGGGCTCACATTGCTCTCCGTCATCAATATATACCCATAGTTAACTATTTACTGCTAATGCTATAACCATTGACTTCGATCCGTGGCCTCGATGGTACTGAGGTGTAAATACGCCTCGACGGTGTGCGTGCGCATTGCGCAGTGGTTGTGGGGAGAATAAAAGCAGCTTGGTGATGATACGACTGACTTGGACTGACTTCAGTCAACAGCGGCTCGGCTGTCAGTCCAGGTGCCGACTGTAGGTACTCTACCTGGCCCATTTATGCTTGCGGTTGCACGATACGGCACAGATGATTGGCAGGATTTAAAGCATTGGAGTTTGTCTGAATACAGACCCGGGTACATGAGTATAAGGCCTGCACGCCGCTGAGGGTCGCCTAACAGAACCCCGTGGTGCAGAAATGAATTTGGACAGCCGTATCATAGAATTAAAGGCGGACAAAATACGGCATTGGGACTAGATTATTTCTATGCGCAGTGCAACCGTTTGAAGGATAATGACAAAGTCCCTGTGGGAGATGCGCGACGCCTCAGCATCGGCATTCCTATTACCCTCGTTGTTCCTTTGACAGCTTCAGATTATCGAACGAGCCGGGATCTCATCTAGAAATGAGGCTCTTGGAGTCTTTCCAAGAACCACATCCATAGATAATATTCACTCCGCGGGCAGCTAGCATCATGCCAACAAGATCCGCCAAGGAGCGATGTGAGATTTTAAATTGCAGGTGTCGGCCTGAGCTGCAAGACATCCTATTTTATTGAAAGCTGTCAGTATATAGGCCACTTAATGTCAACGCACCAGGTGAAACGAATATCTCGACATCCGCGTTGCTCTTTTCGAAATACGAGAGAAAGTCGAGGTAGCGCTGCAGTCATATGGACGACGAATTGACTCGACACATGCGATATGATATGCACAGATTCTTGAGAGTATGCATCTGATAGGAAGAGATGGCCGGGGCAGGTTCGTTGATTTTCGAAAGATTGAATGCGACGAGTAAGTGCTAGCAGCATGCAAGAGATCTGGGCTTGCAACAAATACTGCGGAGCTCATTCAAGTTCGACCGAAGCGAGGTCTTGCCGAGCATTTGAATGTCGCATATATGCCACTTGGTTGAGGGGATCCTGGGCACAAGTAGTTGAGAGACCGCTCCATATTGATTATAACCCCTCCGCACATTATGTGACGATGCTTTAGAATAGAAAGACGAGGCACCTGCGCGGAAGACAACAGGGATTCAAGCTCAAGGTTCAAGACCACAATAGAAACCTCAGCCAGGAGCCTGTGCCATCACATCAAGACGTATGTGGCGTGCAGAGGCGATCGCGCAGGTTTGAGGGCAAGCCATCGCGACCCACCGTGAGGGCCGTGATCGATCGCCCCGGTGGGTCGCTCATGCTTTCGTGGGCGCCTCTTCAGCGTGTAATGACGTGAAGATGCACAGTCAACGCCCGACTCAGGGGCCAATTAACTAGTTGCCCTGATCAGGCAGACGCGTCTCCTGGTTTAAAACAGAGCGTGCAAAATGCTGCAATCTCCACCTCCCGCCCGCAATGTCCATCCCAACCGTCCAAAAAGCCTGGAAGGTCGTCACGCAGGGAGCGCCCTCCAAAGCCCTGGTCTTTGACGAACACACAGCCGTGGCCGCCGAGTCCGAGCTCCAACCCGGCGAGGTGCTGGTCCAAGTCAAAGCAGCAGCTCTCAATCCTTAGTACGCCATCTCCATTCTAATTTCTATCTCCCCTAAAGCTCTTTCTAAACATGCATATTTCAGCGGATACAAGCTGATGAAAATGATTCCCAACTTATTCGCCGGTCGGCCGTTTGTATCAGAACACGATCTCTCCGGCGTGGTGGTCGCAGTCCACGCGGGCTCCAAGAACGATTTCGCCATCGGCGACAGCGTGTTCGGATGGATCGACCACGAGTACCAGCTGTCGGCGAGGCAGGGCGCGCTCATGCAGTACATTCGCATGCCCGCATCGTGTCTGGCGCCCCTCCCGTCCAACGTCTCGTTCGTCGACGCCGCCGGGTTCCCGCTCGCGGCGGCGACCGCGTGGCAGGGCCTCTTCCAGTACGGCAAGCTCGAGCCCGGGCAGACCGTCTTCGTGAACGGCGGCAGCTCCAGCGTCGGCGGCTTCGCGATCCAGATCGCGAAGGCGCGCGGGTGCCGGGTCGTCGCCAGCGCCAGCGCCGGGAACGCGGACTATGTGCGCAGCCTGGGCGCGGACGAGGTGCGTGCGCGTCTGCAGCAGGGGCGACCCCGTAACTGAAAGTGGTTTCCAGTTCGTCGATTACACCGCGCGCCCGCTCCACGAGACGCTCACCGCTCACCCGCCCTCACCCAAGTTCCACCTCATCCTCGACGCGGTGGGCCTCGGCGACCCGGCGCTCTACGCGCACTCCCGCGCGTACCTGGCCCCGAACGGCATCTACGCGCACACGGGCCCCGAGCCGAGCCTGAAGATCTTCAGCATGATATTCCACGCGTTCCTGCGCCCCGCATGGCTGGGCGGCGTGCGCGCCAAGTTCAAGTGAGTCGTTGTGCTGCATGCGCATGTGGTCCCGCAGATATCTGACATCATTTTTTCTCTTTCAACAGAATTTTCGTGTTGAAAGGCAACAAGGACGACCTGTATGCGCTGAAAGACCTCATCCAAGAAGGTATACCCAGCTCTATTTCCCTGCACTGAGAGTGGATACTCATTCACCCACTTAGGCAAACTCAAGCCGACTACCGATTCAGTGTTCGCGTTTGAGGATACCCTGAAGGCATATGACCGACTCTTGACCAAACGCGCGAGGGGCAAGGTGATCGTGCGCGTTGATCCCGACGCCGAGTGATCCACATGAGCTGCACGAACATCTTACACTTATATCTCCTTCTCCCTGCGTCCCTTTCGCATTATTCTCGTTCGCGTTAATTAGATGTTGCATCTAACGAGTGGTCACGACATTGACTTAGTTACTGTGGCATCTGCAATATATGTATGCGTTCAAATAAGTGCACAGAGTCTCCTTGGGATGCAATGTCGCACCACGACGAAGCCAGCATCAGGGATGTCAATCACAGAGTCGTAGTTATAAACCAATACAGGATGGCTTGCAATCCCTCCCTCATTAATATTCTACACCTATACTTTCCAGTTTCACACCTATCACACGGCATCCCATCTCACTCGCAGCAAAGCATGCCTTAAAAAGCTTCAGTTCGGTCCAAGTCGCGGTATATAAATAGACTAGCTCCGGCCCCTTGAGCGCAGATCACCCATCTCACCCATCTATCCAGCATTTATAGCTAGTGGTCCAGGGCTCAAACCTCCGCTACGCCGCGATAGGCACCAGGCTGCTCATGCGCTGCAAAGCCCGAGCTTGTAGTCTGAATGGTCGGCGTTGGCAACGATTCAGGGAACGTGCTCGGGTCCGAAGGGTCCTGAATTAACACGTCAGAGAATATCCAAATAAACAGATCTGGGAGACCTACATAGGGCCTGGCAAGGGGCTGCTGTTGCTGTGCATACGAATTCTCGCTCATGGAAGGTAGCGACTTCTGCGGTACAGCACCGTAATAGCTATCCGACGGCGCGGTGTGCGATTGGGCCCGGCGGCGCAGGAGGTAGACTGCGAGACCTGCCAGCGCCGCAACGAAAGCTAAGCCTCCAATTACACCTCCTGCGATCGCCCCCGTGTTAGAGCTCTTGTGGGACGTCAATGATTGGTTGCCCGCAGCGGATGTAGAGGGGCTGCTGGAGGACCCGGTGCCCGTGGCAGTGATCGTGGATGTTGACGAAGATGCGGACGTGCTTGTCGGTATTGGTGTGGATTCGGGCCCAGCTGTAAAATATATATCAGAGGTATCTCGTATATGTACATGCATTTGGATACGCACCGATGGCTGCCTGTGCAGCAGCTGCATTGAATCCTCCCGTCACTGTAAAACATCTTTGAGGTTTGGCAGGAATACGTGACAGCCAGTACACTGACCATTCAGATACGCCCATGCTGGGAATGCTGTGTTGTCTGGGACGGGCAATGGGTAGCTATGCGTCAAGTCAGTAAACGCCGGCCAGCCGCTTCGTCGGCATAGTGACTCACGTCGATATACCAATAGACACATTTTTACAGTTCTTCACGTAGTCCACCCATCTATCGTTCCGATTTAAGATCAAATATTGTGGTATATATAAGCGACTCACGTATTAGATGTTCCATTCTGGCATATGCTGCAAGCACTGAAGAACTTCAGTGATTCGTCAGCATCAAGACCAGTCAGCCTTTACATGGACGCTTACTGAGTAGGTGATTGTATTGCTGCAATTGATTCGTCAGCGTCGTAGCTTCAGAGCCCCTGAATATGCATGAGCGCTCACCATATGCAAGTGCCTACTTCATCCTTTGTCGGTCCAGGATAATAGAAACCAGCTGCCGCGGCCTAAAGGGGATGATGGATCAGGGATGAAGAACGACTATGTAGCCAGCCATACTTACAGGAGTGCTTGCCAGGGGGTCGAGGTAGTCATCTGCGGGTACTGTCAGCAAGGTCCACGACATAGCAATGTCATCTACGCACCGGTTGGATCTCCGCATGCACCCCAAGCAAGATTGGCCATCAAGCATGGGTTCTGCCCTAAGCTGTTGTCTACAACGATGCATCAGACGACTGTCGGACGCGTCTTAGAACTCCCAACTGACCCATCCATTTATAGTCGGACAAACAGTTGATGGTCGACTGGGATTGGGCAGGCTCGACAGCAAGCAGGAACCCGAGTGCCAACGCGAGTATTGTCCAGGATGACATGATGGTAGGTCGCAAGAGAAACTCGCACAGCGTAATTCGTCGGTGCGTTTCTCATGTTTTCTTGATATGCTCAGGTACATATATATGGGCGCTTGATGGGCGCTGGGTTCTGATCACCGCGTTTATGTGCGGGCGCTGCCAGGCGCTGCCGAAGCTGCCGAAGAGTGGTACCAGTAGTGATGCCAAGGCATAGTGCCTGTTACGGTTCAACTGTGCAGACCCCAGAGTTGTGCTTGCTGGAACAATGGCTCTCGCCTATCGATCTTGCGCAACGCTCATAAGTTGTGTTGTGGGCTGTGTATTTTGAAGCATAGCTTCCTCGAGATCCCAGAATAAATTGCACGAGAGATTATAACAAGATAGAAGCAGACTACACAGCACGCCGATCGTGGTGGGTTAGAGTCCGATGTTCTACAGCTCGGGAATAATACCCTGCACCGCCCAGAGGTCTGTGCCAGTGATGATTGCAGGTATCGTAGAGTCGGCAGTCACAGAAGACCAGTAATCCTGATCAAACGAAGCTGCGTAAAATAAACACAGTAGTAGACGTGGATGTGATCAAGAGGTAGAAGTGGACGTGGGCGTCAAATTAGACGTGGATCAGAGTTAACGTTCACGTCAATTTTATAACGTTCACAAATTGACGTGTTGTGGGAACAATCATGATTCTGCT
This sequence comes from Athelia psychrophila, assembly GCA_001630335.1. Lineage (NCBI taxonomy): Eukaryota > Fungi > Basidiomycota > Agaricomycetes > Atheliales > Atheliaceae > Athelia > Athelia psychrophila. The sequence goes on along the minus strand of KV417563.1, from coordinate 213,270 downwards.
TCACTCTGCTTACCCGCCAGCCTTAAAGCTGGAATCCCCGCAGGCCCTCGCGCCGATACCTCGACGCATCCATGTATGGACCAGATTCTTTCGATATTTTGTACGCAGAACGGTCTGGACTCACGCTCGGAAAGGCATGAACATGCTCGCCATCCCTCGGACGGTCCATTCCTGCCCATTCCAGCCTAGCAGTTACGTTGACTCAGAGGCCCGTCGGGGCCAGGTACGCGGGGGAATAGGCCAAAGAGACGGGTCATGGAGGCCTATCGCGTCGAAGATCGAATGAAACTTAGGCGAAGGTCCTGGAAGGAGCGAGTTTAACAAACGCCTGATTTGAAGCAGAGCGGCAGTGTAATCGATAAACTGAGAACGCTCAACGCTGTCAGCGAAGCAAAATATAGGGTGATGTGGTTATGTGTACCTCGTCTGCGCCAATACTCTTCACATATTCCGCATTCTTGGCACTGGCGCTGGCAACGACCCAGCATACAACATTGAAAATTGAACCCCTCAACTCACACATTATGATGACCCGTAGCCGTCGACACACTCCCAGCGAGTAAAAACAAACGATTTGGAACTGTCGGCAACCATAAACACCGCGACAGCTGGGCCAGATTACCTAGGTTCGGAGCAAGCCCGCTTCTCCGGGCCGGCGAGCCGACGACCTTCTACGAAGGTGAGTGAAACTCCCAGAATGGTAAGAGAGCACGTTTTCCACACGTTTTCCACGTCTCACCCTCGTGGAAGGGGCTTGATCCGAACCTACAGATTACCTGCCTATTTTGGTTGCGCCGCTTGTTCTCGCTCGTTCGTTCCAGCGAACAAACAAAAAACAGATATGACGTGAAATAGGAAATGTCGTGAGGCTATATGCCTTTCTCGGATAGAAGCCTGGGGTGGAAAGTCAAAAGCTCTGCATAGTAGTGCATACTCGGTACACTCTTCGGTTCGTCTCATGCATCTTTCATTTATTCTATTCTACGTCCAGCTTCTTATTAACAGGCTTCGGAATAGAACTTCATTCTGTTTAGCTTTTGCCATATTTAGTGTGAACGCTCCGAGTGAGTGTCTTCCATCGAAATTATCTCGCTGAATCCTTCGCAAAGACGTCGAATAATGATTCGAAAATTTCTTCTTCCCACTATCATGTCGGAATGCACTCCTTTGCTCTTGAGGCTCTCGCCCTACGACCGCTTCAATCGGCGTGAAAAGCGCATTCATGTCGCCGTAGTTGGATTTATTGCCCTGCTACCATGTTTGTGACTCCTGGTCTGTAAGAACTCGCGAAAAACTCATGATCCTCTGTTTTGCACAGTGTTTGTATCTGGGTCTTTTGTACCCTCCATTCCTCAAATAGCATCAGACCTTGATACCACCGCCTCGGTAATTAGGTCTGCATCGTTTTCAAGCTGTGTTCCACCAGGAAGCTGACCAATACCCAAAGTCTTGCTGTTAGTGTGTCGATGCTCGCAGCAGCGGTTGGCAGTCTGACATCGGCACCCTACTCCACATTCTGTAAGTCGTACGTGTATTGAGCTAGCCATATCGAGCTTACCTGAAGGTCTCCAGACGGCCGTCGGCCGATATATCTATTTTGTCTGCCGTTTCTCTGCATAGGATCCATTGGAGTAGGAATGTCAAACACCGTCCCGGAACTTTTGGTTTGGCGCTTCGTTCAATCTTTCGGATCTTCCTGCGGCTCGTCACTGGGTGCAGCCGTCATCGGCGACTTATATAAACTTGAAAAGCGGGGAACCGCGCTGGGCATCTACTATGGCATGGCGATGCTCGGTCCAGCTCTTGCGCCTCTTTGCGGAGGTCTGGCCGCGCATTATGCCTCTTGGAGGTACATGCAATACACGCTGGGATTGTGCGGCCTGATAGCATTTTTCGTCGTGCTGATCCTCCTACCGGACACTGCGCACCCAGGAACAAAGGGCATCGACAAACATATTAGTGTCACTGGGTCGTCTCGAAGGCTTTTCTGGGTCAATCCTTTGACAAGTCTGAGTCTCCTGCGCAGTCCTAATCTCGTGGCAGTCGTAAGTTATCACGCTGGTGATAGATTGCTGCTGTGCTGATCTTCGAATCACTTGGTATAGAGTCTCGCCCGCACAACCGCTCTGATAACAGATTTCGGTTAGTGCAATGTTACCTAAGCGATTTGGCAGTGATTAAACATGCTCAACAGTTCTGTTGATGCCGCTGGCTTATACCATCGTGAGTGTATGTGCTATACTAAATAATTTAGCTCACCATCCTCTTTCATCAGGGGCAAAGATATGGCATTACAAATGAGGCATTGATCGGCGCCTGCTTCCTTCCTTCGGGCCTCGGAAACATGAGTAAGCTGCCACAGCATCGCTCACATACATGACACTTATTTGCAAACCCGTTCAGTCGGTGGCGTGTTTACTGGCCGTCTCTCAGACCGCACGGTCAAAAAATGGATCAAGCGGCGAGAAGGAGAATGGGTGCCCGAAGATAGATTAAGATCGGCGATTTTCGCTTCCGCTTTTCTTGTGCCCATGTCTGTCCTTTGCGCGGGCCTTGCGACGCATTTTGTTGGAGGAACTCCCGGACTGGTGTTGAACCTCATTTGCCTGTTTTTCAATGGTTTAGGCGTGAGTGATGTGACCTCCCGCCTTCAAATGATAGTTATCCAAGCTGACAGTCTCCCACGTTGACGCGTTAGCTGACAGCATTGTCGTCGACAATATCTGCGTATGCAGTCGATATCCTACACTCCAGAAGCGCGGAGGCTGTGGCTGCCTCCGAGTAAGCATCGCAGATCCAATCTTCACTTTCCCAAAATTAATACTTACTTCAACAGTGGCTTTCGTGCGCTCTTCCTTGCTCTCGCTTCTGCTGCAATCATGCCCATGATGGAGGCTATTGGCCCTCTAGCCACCGATGCCATCGCAGCGGGCTTAGCCTGGATCTCATTCGTGTAGGCCTTCCTTCACGCTGCATAATCATGGCTCATGCTTATTTTTGTACAGCGCACTTATGCTGACTATTTGGTACGGAGATCATATGAGAAGTTGGATTGACGTCGGCTACTCGACTGCTGAGGACAATTGAGGGTTGACAATACTTAAGTTGGAAAAGACGGCACTTGCAAAACCCTGTGCTGACCTCCCGAAGGAGAAGACGATGCATAGCATCCTGCCAACGCGTCCTCGCGTAAATTTAGCGTGAGTACTGCATATATGTATGGTGGTGAACAGTCTGGGTACCCGGTCGACGTTTAATACAGTTTGCGTACCACTCTGCAAAGTTTGCGCGCCGTGGCACAGCGAATTCGCAGCTGCACGGACCTCTGCATCATCCCCATCTTTCCACGCTCCTTCTTTGTTTATTCGTCGCAGAATCTAGATGCCGGCAGTTTAGGAAAGATGACTGTTAGTCTGTTTGCTGTTGGCCGCGTGGTTTGCTGCAGGTGTGTTAACAAATAAACAAACACAAATAACACAAGCGGTATGTAAATGGCTCGTTGCTCTAAATCCTTAGGCCTTATCCTTCACGATCCGTCTGCGGATATCCCTATCGCGCTACATTGCCGTAATGCATGGTCGCCGACAATGCATACACTTGCAAGCTGTCTTTAACAGGATGGCTACGTTCCGCTGGCCCCTGTCTCCAGTGCAGACAGTTCCCCCACAACCCGTGGGTCTCAGTACGTGTTCACTGTAGCTACCACTGTTCGCCTGCCCGGCCGTGGTCTCGTTAGTCCCAATCGACCAGCGTGGGTGGTCCCTGGGCGGGGTGGTTGGCTGTGTAACGTCCGGCGTACGAGGGGAGTAGCAGACGCGGGAGAATGCTAGAGGCTCCTAACCGGGGCTTCACATAATTTTTGGAAATATGATCTCACTTGCTTGAGATGGATGTCCCTTAGCAATGCCATATGACGATGTAGCGTATGAAATTGTACAGCGTCATGAAATTATGCCAGAGTCTGATAACTCCAAGCTCACAAGCACGATTAAAGAGCAGGATGATGTGTGCATGCTACAGTAAATTCCGTCTAGTAAACAGCACAGACTGCCTGTAGGATGTACCTTCTTTCCGACCTTCCAACTTCATCAATGGCGGCAGTGGTGGTAGGAACTGCCCCGCCCCTGGGTGCGCGACGCGTCCTCGCAGCGACAGGCGCCTCTCGCGAATTTTTTGGTTGAAGCCTGGGTTATGTCCAGCCTTTCTGCGAAGAAAAAAATCGATACAGTCGAAACCACGATAAACCATACCCCTCGGGACATCCGTTGAGCTATGGGGTACGTCAGGTTCTGGGGTATGGCCCGGGCAGGGTATGATGGCCTATATGGGTATGGCCTATCACGGTTTCGACTGTAGTTGTTGCGTTCTGTTAATTGAACCTCAGCTCGCAGGCCGTAACTTATAATCTTGTTTGAGGCTGTATTTTTGAAATAGACCCGGCATGCCAATCCCTTACAATTCTTGTTTTGTGTCGTGCGACCGTATGTCTGAATCATATGGACGAACTAATTGGAGTAGCAGCCGCAGTGTCGGGGGTGATGCCTGAGGCCTGAGATTGTGGCAAGCCGTACTGGTCCCAAATGCGCTCGGGAGTGTACACGATTGGCTGGGTTGTCAATAACATGCATTTGAAATATTTCTAAATCAGCAAGTTGGTCAAGGGTGACAGCCCAGAGCTATAAGTGAAGGTTAACATCAAATAATTGAAGTATTTCGAATAATTTACCAGTCTTTAAACAGTCCTCAAAAATTCTACTTGCTGGAGTCAACGTTTACTCAGCCTCCGGATCAACGCGTATGACCACCTTGCCCCTCGCACGTTTGCTCATGACGCGGTCGTACGCTTTCAGCGTATCCTCATATGCGAACACACTGTCGACTGTCGGTTTGATTTTGCCTGAGTGCGCACATTAGTGTGTAGTCTGTGCATCAACACGGAGACACGGCAGCGCACCTTCTGCAATAAGGTCTTTGATCGCATAGAGGTCATCCCTGCTGTGTTTAATAAAAACCATTCTGGTAGATAGCGTCAGATATTTTTATAGCAACAGGTGCATCATGAGTTATAACCCACTTGAAGCCACTAGGCACGCCACCCAACCACCTGGGATGTAAGTAGGCTCGGAAAATCAGACTGGAGATTTCTGCAATCCCTCGCAACGTAAAGCTCGGCTTGGGAGTCACATTGACGTAGAGACCGTTTGGGACCATGTACGCGCGTGAATTGGCGTAGAGAGACGGGTCGCTGAGGCCTATTGCGTCGAAGATCAAATGAACCTTGGGCGAAGGAGCGATTTTGATAAGCGCCTGGTGAAGGGGACCAGCAGTGTAATCGATGAACTGAGAAGCTATCAGCAAAAGGCTTGGGGGATGCGATTGTGCGAACATACCTCGTCTGCGCCGAGACTCTTCACGTACTCTGCATTCTTGGTACTGGCACTGGCGATGACCTTGCACCCTTTCGCTTTGGCCATCTGTATGGCGAAACCACCAACACTGGAGCTGCCGCCGTTGATAAAAACGCTTTGCCCTGACTCGAGCTTGCCTACACGGAAGAGCCCCTGCCAGGCTGTCTCTGCCGCAAGGGTGAACCCGGCCGCCTGAACAAACGAGACATTGGATGGGAGTGGCGCAAGATACGATGCATCCACGCGCGTGTACTGCGTGAGGGCGCCCTGTTTTGTCTTTATTTGCAGCGCTACTTCGATGAACCCGAAAACGCCATCGCCGACCAGGAATTCCGTTTTAGTGTCACCGTGGATTGCGACAATTACACCGGAGAAATCGTGTTCAGCTGGGAACGGCCGTCCGACGAACACGTTGGGCACCTTTGCCATCAACTGATGACCGCTGTAAATAATAGCAATAACAAAATCAGCCAGATCTCGACAGAAGGATCGAGATAACTTACACAGGGTTAAGAGCCGCTGCTTTGACTTTGACAAGAACCTCTCCAGGTTTTAGCTGGGATGGCACAGTTGCATGCTCATCGAAAACAAGGGCTTTAGAGGGCTTTCCCTGGCGAGCCACCACCCAGGTTTTTTGAGTAGTTGGAATGGACATGGGGGGAGAGGGGGGTGAGAGTGTGGTTAATTGTGATATGATCTGGGAAAGCTGCTTTAAAGCTTCAGACGTCCCGTTGGAACGAATCAGCTGTTGACTGAAATCAGTCGCGTCACCGCGGAGAGGGCGACGCGCAACATCCTGCCGACGCGCCTAGGATTACAGATAGCGATGAGGAACAGGTCTGAGGCCTGAGGGCCCCTCGGAGTCGGGTCTCAAAATCTGGTCGCCTTAATAATGCTATACTGTAGCTCCCGTTTCCCGAACCTTTCGGTCAATCGGCCGCTCCGGCCTCCAGAGATGCTGCAAGCGTGCCACGAGCTCCTACCCCAATCCTACCCACATTTGAAGCTTTAAAGCTTAAGACCGATGTCCAAGCTGCAGTAATCTCATGCAGCGCACATACCCTTACAGATACCAGAGCGAAAACTCCGAGCTCACAAACACCCTCAAGTACGAGTCGTAAAATGATGCGTGCATAATGGTATGTAGAAGTAAATCGAGTCCTGTAAGTACATTATGCAAAATATTCAATCTAAGATAGCAAAGTAGCGTGATAGCAAGGTAGGAAATAAATAGTAACATCGCTGATATATACGAAGACGGTAGCGGAGGTTTACCACTTGGGCAATGGCAAAAGCCTCCCGGTCATCAAAGATTCCTTCACCCAAGGAAAGTGTACTAGTTTGGTCACATTGGGTTTGGGCAGCCCAGGAACAGAGTCGGAGATGTCCTTTACAACAACAAAGTCGAATGTTTTGAAGGTCGGATCCGAGGCATATTTGGCCTCCGTGACTGCTTCAACACGCCTGGCTCCCATTGCCAAAACGATGCTAGGTACGGCACGACTGGACTCCTTGCCATCGACCGAATTTGTCTGAACGGAGGTCAGGATAATGACTCAGACTGATGAGAAATCACTTGCCCTTTTCGTTTTGCCCGCAGGTACAAAGTCGCGCCCGACACACAATATAGACAATGCGGCGAATAGCTTGGACGCAACTTGATTATCCATTATGTCTTTGAGGTGAGCGGTTGAGCTACCCCATTCACAATCGACCATTTGTGTCATGCGAACATCCCCCAGCGAAGTTGAAGAGCCCGCAGGTAAAAGGAAAGGCTGCCAATCAGCGAGGTCATTCTATTTGCAACATCAGCGCTGCGTCACAAATGAATGAAAGTATTCTTACTTTTCCAGCCATGCTGTGCACCCATTCGAGGTGAACGCACGGGATACCAAGGGCGAGAGCAATGAGATATTTCGGTTTTGAATTCGCGTCATTTGCCACCAAGTAGACTTTTGTGATACCATTCTTGCAGTTCACCGCAATATCATCGGCGACAGCGACCCAGCGTTTGTTGGAGTTGGAGTGTTTGCCATCCATCGAAATGATGGACGACCAATCATCTATCATTGTGCCACCGTTGTTCTTGACGATGGCAGTGATCTTCTCCCGCTCAGCGTCTGGATTCGCTTCGTTCGCGTTGCTGCTGTTGGTGTTGTTGGAGCTCATCGTTATTACCAAACCGACCTTGTTCAGAGCCTTGCCCCGGCTCTTTGATGAAGCTACGCTGAGGAGAGATGCTTTCGACGGTGAAGGTGTGGATTTCAGGGATTTGGACCTGATAATGGGAACGACGTCCTCGATGTCAACTCCTCGATCCTGCCAGTGTTTGTTGATCGTCCGCACGGCGATTCTGAGATCCCTGAACTCGACATCAAAGCTCTCCAGTTCATCACCATCGTCCACCTCGACTGTGGGTCCGTTGTGGCCAGCTTGCTTTACGACGGCCTGGCGGTTGTCCGAGACTAAGATCAATTCATCCCCCGGTCTCAAGTCACGACGGCGCATTTTTGATACGTCCACAGTGGCTTCCGAGTCGTCATCAAACTGCACCAGAAACTGGGAGGCACCCATGTGCGAGTGAACAGTGCCCGAGTAATAGTGAGCATCGGCCTTCCACAATGCAAACACTCGGGTTGCAGCGTCTTCCGCGGCTCGAGTGGTGGTGGAGTTGACGGATCTCAGGCGCTTGTTAGGCCGAGTGTGCAATGTTGGGGTACCCCGTGACAAGTTCGACTTGATCGATGCTTTGGACGCCGTCTTCGGTCTTGCCTTGGGCTTGGTGACTCGCTTTCGCTTGCGGCCCGTGGGCCCTGCTTCCGACTCGTTATCGTCCTGAACATCCTCGCCGTAGTCATCCTGGTCCGCAGGCTCCGTCTCTTCCTCCTCCTCGCGCTTCTCTGCCTTCGGGATGGAGACGGGGCCACGGCCTTTGAGCCGCAGCTCGTCCTCGTCATCATCTGTTTCCGACGAGATACGTCGTTTCTTGGCTGGGATATTCGATGCCGCAGACGCAGACCGGGTTGTCCTTTCAGACGCGCTGGAGGCGGGCTTGCCGGCTCTTCCTTTGCCCCTCCCGCGCTGCGCAGCGGGGACGGGTTTGGCTTCGTCCTGCTCCGGAGCAGAAGATGGGACCCCGCCTTCCAAAGAACGGCCGTCAGATGCGCCTGTGCGGTTCTGGCGGCCGTCCGCGACGGTGCGGTTGGATCCAACTGCACTAGATGCGGCAACCGCCTTGCCCTTCCCTTTGTTCGCTTGAAGACCCTTTGGCAAAGCCCTGGCAACGGCCAGAGGAACGTCGTCGTCGTCGCTCTCGCCGGTTTCAGCTTTCGAGTGGTCGGCTGCCGGTGCCGTCTCCTTTCGGGGGGAAGGTGGCGCACCTTGTGGCTGAGGCCTTGCACCCGCCACAGGCCGCTTGTGCTGCGAGGGGGTGAGCTGTGCTGGGCCCGTCAAGGGCGGCTCGGAGTCAGGAACGATCTCCATATCGGAACGGGGAGGCGAGGAAACAGGAGACAGCTTGCGGCGCGACAACCCGTTGGCGCGGGGTGGGGGAAAGGTCCGCATGCGCGGGATGGGGGTCTCTGTGAATTCAGAGGGCTGCGTGTCTGCTATGACGGACTCGGGCACCACGAGCGGGTCATGCGTCGACGAAGGGACCAAAGACTGCGCTGGTGGATGCGGCGGCACGGGTATATTCAACTTCTGCAACCGCCACTTCTTGTTCACCGTGCTGGCGAGGCTGCGCGGGCCCGTCTGGGGATTGGAGAAGCCGCCTACAGGGTGCGGGGTGGCTGTTGTGCCCACATCCTCGCTGGGGTTCATCACGACGTCGCCAGAAGACTCGTCGGGCTGGGTGGCTTCTAGTGGCGTTGGGTTTTCGTCGACGTTCATCTGAGTGGCTGGTTCCGCGGGTGGCGTGTCGGGATGGGGGTCGGGCTGCGAATACTTCCCTTCAAGAAGCCGTTCGTAGGATGACGACAGCTGCGACACCCCATAGCCCTGCGTGGACGCCTGGGTATTCTGCCCGGGCTCATCCTCGTAGGACTTCACGATGTTCGCGTTGATGTCGACGTCCATCGACTGCTGGGACATGTGGTCCTGCGACTGCGCGCCGCCTGAGTCCGAGTTCGAGAGCGCGAGGAGTGATCTGGCGAGGTCGTCGGCTTCGTCTGGCGGGGACGGCTCCACATCGACGGGCTGGGTGTCCGTCTCGTGCTCCGATGCGCGTCCCAGCTCTGATAGCGGGACGTGGAACTGCTTCGCGCTGGCCCTGAAATCCTTCTCGTGATCCTGGGAGACGGCGCCGCCGAAAGAGTCCTGGGACAGCCGGTCGCGGTCATTGCGGCTCGTCCTGACGGGCATGGTCCTGCTGGATGGGATGGGTCTGGTCTTGGACGAGGATGCAGCGGCGCCGGGGGACTGAAACGAGACCGCTTTCGTCGTCTGGCGGCCTTTCGCGGGCGATACGTGGCTGGTCGTCGCCACTGGCGCCTGAGCAGGCTTTTTGGCCGGCCCCTTGCCTATCAGAAGGGGCTCTGGAGGCTTTTCATGGGGGGTTTTGGATCTGGATCGTGATTTCGCGGGAGGGGGATGAGCTGCAGTTTCGTTCTTGCCGCACTCTGTGGATAGGGCGTGCTCGTCATTCAATGCACCGTCTTCCATGTAATCGTCAAACTGAGTCTGCTGCGTGGCCGCGAGGCCGTGGAAGTGGTAGCGAGGCGCGGAATAGCGCATCGACGACGACGAAGCCTCCAGGGCGTCCTTGGTGACATCGAGATCGTCGTCAGCTGCGACGTTGGTAGCTCGATCATGCAGTATGGGTATGGGGTTGGGCGCAGCTGCGTGTCCGAACAGGTTGTCCAGCAGCTGCGTGGGCTGCGATTCAGAAAGCGCAGGATCGCTAATGAGGTGCCCCACCGAATTTTGAGTATTTCGCCCTGATCAGGAGCTGAACGCTGCGCACCTCAGGCCCTCAAAAGAGATGTCCATCCTTCCAACCTTCCAATCCCTCAATAGCCAGGTAGCAAGAAAACAGAGATCCCCGTTGCCAAGCCTCGATAACCCCCTCCAGCTGTAAAATTAGCGGGTTTTTGCAGCGCTGGCTTCGACGCGTCTTACTTCGTGAATGTAATCCGAAATGCGAGTGCTGAGTGTATCCAATAGCAATACGCGCTATCCAAGAAGAATAATGGACCAATAAAAGAGAAGAGTGGGGGAGGTCAGAAAGGGAAATTGAGAGACCGGAGTCGACGGTGAACTCCCATGATGGGCGCCTAAATTTAGGGCGGCGTTCAACTTGACGGCGTCTTTTGTAGATATCAGTGCCATTTCGGCGTTCGCTCCTTCCTCCTCGTAACTCGTTTCCTTCCATCCTTTATTTTATTCGCGCTGGCCGCCGTCGACCACCCCTCAAGGTCGCATATGATAATACCCCAAATGCTCAAGGATCCCCCGCCAACTCGGTCTCAGGATCTTGTGCTTCTGCTCACGCCTATCGCACCGGACTCGAAGAAGCTATCCCGCCCGGTGCACAAGGACAGGATCCACTCCAAGGACTTCTCTCCCAGGCAGCGAACTAGACCTTCTCCCAATACTATCAAAGAGAAAGCAAACAAACATGCGGCGGGATTGAGAAACGACGCCAAAGCGGTCCCTGACCCCGTACCCGACACCGGTGGCGATGCAGCATCGGTCAAAGCGAGCAAACTCTCGAGTCCTACTGGCTCGACGCTATACGTTCTTCCGCCTGTGTCTCAAGTGATCTCCGTCTTGCAGTCTACGGCGTCTCACACCCCTGCGCCTACCTCGTCTTACGTTGCAACAGCTTCCCCGGCGACAACTCAGTCCACCCAATCCGCCGTCCCGTCTGCTTCTTCGACAAGCACATCTACTGCTACTACGAACGACGCCGCAGCCTCCAAGCCCGCCCAACAAGCACTGGATTTCGCGTCGCCAACGGTCATCGCCCTGATGGCCGTCGGAGCAGCCTGCGCCCTCATCGGCGTCGTCATCGTGGTGAAGGTGTGCAGGCGGCCAAAGCGGCGCGTGCACGCCGTGCCGTCCAACCCGATCCCGCAAGAGGACTACGGCAGCGACAAGTTCGCGAACGACGAGTCGCCGCTGTTTGGGGGCATGGAGCGATTCTCGGCTGCGCACGGTGTGCCCTGGACGCAGTATCAGTCCGGGATACCCAAGGGCGCAACGGACACCGCCGTCACTGAGACATTTTTGTCGCTCGCTGCGAGCTACTTTCCCTCGGACGACGAGAAAGAGCAGTACCCGGCAGCGCCACTCGCTGCACTCACTGCACACAAGACGGCGCTGCACCCCATTCAGAGCGCAGTCAATCGCGCCACGGCTCGGCTCTCTGCTGCGTCCATGTCTGTCTACCCTGCCTCTCCGCGCGAAGACATCGGCGTTGCTCTTGAAGGTTCCTACGAGTCGGAAATCAGGCCTATCCTCCCGCGGTCGAAGGCGGCGCCGAAGAAGAGAAGCAGTACCATGACCATGGCCGGCAACAACCGGGAAAGCAGGTATTCGCAAGGGTTGGCGTACAACGGATTCGCCATCTCCTCGCCCAATCTCCTATCTACCGCGCAGAGCCTGCCCAAGATAGCCGTCCTGCCCCCCAGCTCAAGCGGCGGCCGCGCGCGCGTCAAGTCCTCGTACTACGCACCGGGCGCCTACCCCCGCGCGTCAAACATGGAGGCCGAGGCGGTGTCGCGCTTAGACCAGGCGTACCCCTTTGACAGCGCACAGGACAACCTGCACACCATGGCAAAGTCGGTTATGCGGCGCGATCGCGACACGCAGGCACTCGCTTTTGCTCTTGGGTTCTCTTCGCCGATCCCGCCGTCGCCACAGCCAACGCTGTACCCGGACGACTCGCTCAGCATGGTGGGCGGCTACACGGGCAACAAGCGCAGCTCGGCGAGAGTGCAGCCTGGGGTGCCTGTGCCTCGCCACCAGCTCGACACGCCGCCCGTGGACGCCTCGGCCACGTTCGGCAGCCTGATGCTGGTCGACTTCGGCTCGGGGCTCCCGTCGCTTAAGAACGTCAGGGAGGGCCTCGCGGACGAGGATGCTCGCCGGATGAGCAACTCGCACGTGAAACGCACGGATGATAGGCCGCCACGCGTGCCATCGCCTCCGCCACTGCCTTCGCTGTCACAGATGGGGCTGGAACACGCCAATCCGGAGGCGTATGCCAACTACCGCAGTCCGACGTATAGCATCTACGGGTTGTATAATGAGGCTGACCGGAAGAGCAAGGCGACTTCGTTTGGATTCTGAGATTGCGGGATCTAGTATTTGTATTATTGAGATTTATTATTACCTATTTGATTTGTTTTCTTAGCCAAGACGATCTGGGACCATCAGCCGCGCAGAGTGGAGGATCACAATAACTTCAAGGGTACACAGCGGCCTGGGTAAGATACGGTAAGATGCACCACAGATTGCAGAGCGATGACGTAAGTTGCTGTCATTGATTTATTATAGCCGAGCTCTTAAGACTTTTGATGGGTTGGTTGCTTCTCGACACCCCTTACACCGCCGTTTGGCGCTCACGTCAATCTAACATAAGTGGCAGTGACGTCGGGTGAGACCGCCGGAAGGATACCTAGCGCACATAAATAGTTACTTCTCAGATTGATGTCAAGCACTGAGGGGGTCCGAAGCGACCCGAGTCATGGTCAAAAATGTGGCGCCTTTTTGATGTCAAGCTGATGTCCGGACTTTCGCCAATGATTCTGGTCGAGATTACCAGCCAGTTTGCGCCAGCAATCTGTTGTCTGACTCGTTCCGCTAGTTTTAATGTAGGGAGCTTGCACAAGCTGTTCCCCCACTCAGAGGCAATACTCACTAGTCAACTTTTCCAGGCTCGTGACGCTCGCAGTCCAAAACTCCCTCCTTACCATAATAATGCACTATTCACGCGTCTCGACGCCCCCTTCCCGCGCATATTCAGCGGCATCCGCGGTGCTGCTTAACGAGCTGCTAAAATGCTCTATTTCCCTGGTTATCGCGTTCAGCCGCATAGACCGCGCGGTGGGTGCGACCGATTCTTTCGACGCGCCCTCGCCATGGAGCCCCCGCTCCATCCTCGCGCGATCTCGCGCCTTGGGCAAGGAGGTCTTCAGCCGCGACTGCTGGAAGCTCTCCATCCCTGCGATTCTATACGGTCCGTGCACACGCTTTCGCAGTCATCTATCGTCATGCTGACGTGCGCTCATGCAGTCATCCAAAACAACCTCCAATTCGTCGCCGCGAGCAACCTGGACCCCTCCACGTTCCAAGTCAGCTACCAGATGAAGATTCTGACTACAGCGGGATTCTCGGTGCTCCTGCTCCGCAAAAAGCTGACCCCGAGCCAGTGGTTCGCGCTCCTGTTCCTCGCCATCGGCGTGGGCGTGGTGCAGATCCAGACCTCCGGCGGAGGCGCGGCCAAGGCAGTCGTTGCCGCCGTCACATCCGCGCCGTCGCTCGATGTGCACTCCATGAACGCCATCAAGGGCTTCCTAGCCGTGGCCGCAGCGTGCTTCACCTCCGGCCTCGCGGGCGTCTACTTCGAGATGGTGCTGAAGAACTCGCAGGCGGACCTGTGGGTCCGCAACGTGCAGCTCTCCGCCTTCTCCCTCCTCGCCGCGCTGATGCCCGTCCTCGTCTCCCGCCAGCCCGGCTCAGGCTTCGCGGGCATGTTCGACCACTTCGGTGGCTGGGCGTGGGCGACGGTGCTCATCCAGGTGTTCGGACGGGCTGGTCACGGCGCTCGTGATCAAGTACTCGGACAACATCTGCAAGGGCTTCGCGACGAGCCTCAGCTTCGTCATCTCCTTCCTCGCGTCCGTCGCGCTGTTCGACTTCCAGATGTCGTTCACGTTCGTCCTCGGCTCGACGATCGTGCTCGCCGCGACGTGGCTGTACAACTGCCCCGCGGCCGCTCCGGCGTGGTGGGAAGGAGGCCGTCAGCTGGGGCCTGACGTGGGCGGAGAAGGCGCGCGGGAGCATGTCGCCGCGGCTGCCCGCGGACAACGACGACATGCTGGACGTGCCGCTCTATCACCCGGAAAGCCTCGTCTTCCTCTGTCGCGTCGCAGTCCTCTAGCGGGCCTCCATTCTCCTTGCATCGATCGCGAGGAAGATGGTATTGATGAGTCCATCGCCGGGTTTCGGACTGTTTTATTTGAGGGGGGTTTTATCGGAGCATTGGGCTGGCCAACATTCGCATTCTTGTCTCTGACGGCCGCGTCCGTTCGGCGTCAGTTTTTTCGTCTGTTTGTATTTCCGTCGACGACGTGCACCGCGAGTTCGCACAAGACCTCATTAGGCCCCAGAAGGCGCATTTGGTTTGAATATAGTCCAATGATACAGTGCGGTCCGTAGGGTTTAGCGTGTATGCACGATAGCTGTCTACTTTTTCGCCTCGCAGGCTCGGTTGAGTCGCTGGGGGTACGTATTGGTCAGCTTATGCTGAATCAGATGCATCGTCAGCGATTCCTTCGCAAGAGTCCAATTTATCCGCTCGTGGTCTGAGTCCGACATCTTGGTGTTGGGCATGCTTGCGCGATATGGTTCGGCACGTACCGCTGGTAGTGTTGATTAGTATACGCTCTGGAGGATCTGATATTGGTTCACACTGAGTGTCGGCGCTGAGCCGCGAGTCCCCAGACTCTTGATCACGATGGCGTGTTCTTCACGGGCGAAGTGAGCATGCGAACGTCTCAGATGGAAACGCGGCTGGCAGTGCTCTCCGATTCGTGCATTAGGGGCAATGTCAGCGATCGCGTTGTGCTTGTGGATGCCGGAATCGTAGTTCGCGGTGTCGTTGGCGCCGATGACCATGGTAACATCCGTGTCCTTGAAGT
>KV417563.1:18471-184808 GCA_001630335.1 Athelia psychrophila | reverse complement strand
GACTCTGGTCGGTCGTATAACACCACATATCCCGTACCTCTCCTGATCTGCACGACGCAGGCTCACCCCCTCACCCTCATCGATTCTGAGCTTTTATATAGAACGTGAAATACATGTGGCCCTGTCCAGGTGCGGGGACACAAGGAGCTCCAATGTCAACTAACGTCATGCAGTCCTGAGCCGTCTTTGCGAAGACTCACACCGCGGGTCCATTTAGTCTCCCTCGATCCTTGGAAACCCGCGAAGATTTGCGGATGTCCATTACACCCTTTCCAAGACAGGTTTCAGTTTAAATGGTGACTACCCCCGGCGGGGAAGCTCAACAGTGTAGACCGGTTTAACACCCAGCGGACTTCCACGTCGCTCCGCTTACCCCTGGGTGTCTTATGGGTTACGCGGGTTCCAGTTTCCGTCGACGCCGCTGTGGCACAGCATAATGTAGTTGAACTTGTAACGTTTCCATTCCTTCTGTTCCTATGTCATGACTTATATGTGATGTACGGCCAGTTTATTATCGTATATCACCAACTCCGTAGACCCTTGACCTTGATACCTTGTATCTTCTGATCGTTCCCTTCACCTAATAGTGACCCTTCACATCAGGGCTGCCACAGAACAAGGTAGGTTACGTTCTTCTAACCACCTTGAGCCCCAAACTTTTACACTTGGGCAGACCCTCGAACGGTTCTATAGCCGGACTCAACTACAGATACTTCATAGGCAGGTACATATTCGGGTCTTACTGACCCCGAAACCGCACTAGCGACGCTTGATTTCACAGTGTTCAAAGAGGACACTCCCTGAACGATCGGCGTTTTAGGCCACGTCTCTGCGAAAACGTTAGTCGTCTTAGACTGAGCCTCTGTTTGACCCGATTCGCACGCTATCTTCCGCTTACTAATCTTCTACGAGCTTCCCGACCCGCCCGACGAACTGGTCACTACCATAGGGTATGGGCCTACCTTACAAACGTGGGGCTTTACTAGAACCTAGGCAGTCTTCTCTTGTGGTGTTGCAGATGACCAAGTAACACCGGAAGTTAGCCGCCCTCCCGACGAAAGGGTCACTATCGTAGGGTGTGGGACTGGCAGAAAAGTATGTTGGGGCTCCTCCGCTCGAACCTAGGTAGTCCGCTCTACGTTTCCCTTCAGTGACGAGATGGCACTGGAACTTAGTCGCCCTTCTGTCGGACAGGTCACTTCCGTAGGGTGTGGGGGTTCCAGGGCAGAACACTAGGTCTCCGTTAGAACCTAGGCAGAACACTCTTTCTACGTGTACAGTGAAGAGGGACCACCGGGACTCCGTCTCCGTAACAACGACCAAGTCACTGTCGTAGGGTATGGGCATACCAGAACAGTGGCCTGGGGCTCCGCTAGAACCTGGGCAGACCGCTCTTCGTTCGTATAAGGTGACTCGGTAGCACCGGAGCTTTACCGCCGTAACGACCGGCAGGCCACTATCGTAGGGTGTGGGCCTTTCAGCGCAGTAGGCGGGGGCTCTGCTAGAACCTAGGCAGTCCGCTCTTCGTTTGTCTTATGTGACTTGGGAGCACCGGAAATTCACCGCCGTAACGACCGACAGGCCATTGTCGTAAGGTGTGGGCTTGCCAGGAAGAATACTACGAGCTCCAGCGCACATCTGCAAAAAATCTTGGCCAGTCCTGGCAGTACGAGGATCTGCATGAGCCATCGTAAGCGTTCCGTTTCTAGGTTCGGTTTGCTGGACAACACTGACTGGACATCCGGAACAGTGCAACGACAGACCAGCTGCCCAGCCGTGGCGTTGTGAGAGGGGGCGGGTACCACGATGCCAACATCGGTATGGCTCAGTGGCCCAATATAAACGCGCCGTTGGATTCAGGTAGCAGCCAGCTGCAGTTCCCAAATGAACTGGGTGCCGCTTCACAAGGGGTAAGTGCAATCTATCTTCGTCCCCTGCCACCAGCCACTGACCACAGCATAGGACGAGTACAGCACAACCACCACCATGTCCGGCACCCACCACCCCTCTGTGCATGACTTCGACCCCCGGGCTGAAGTTGCTTCATGTTTTAAAATAAAACATAAAACCCCTAAAACCAAGGAGGTCCGCTAGGCCTTCAGTCTGTCGACGCTGGGTCACCAGTTCAACCAGACCATGGCATCCATCATGGTGTCGTCTCTGGATATGTCGCTCGACCACAGCATTTTCTACCCCTACGCGTACCCTCCAGAGTCATTGGCGCACCTGCAATACTTTCTCGACGATGGCATCGCAGGCTGCCCTTCCATCACTTTCGAGGGAGACGAGCTCGTCCTGGGTTTTCCAGAGTATATGGGACTACCTCCCAAGTACTACTATACTCGTCCGACTTATTGGGGACCACTGGAACAGAGGCCCGCTGTTGCCAATGTAGCACCATCCGCTTCATCGTTTCCCACCATCGCGGACCTCCGCGCGGCATCGAGCGGCAGCACCCCACTTGGCGCCACGGCTTCGAGTTCCTTCGCATATGCGGAGGAAACGCGGCTGTGTCCATTTTGTTACAGGGTCTTTCGCAGATCGAGCATGGACGCAAGTCTTGAGAGACATCGCAAGGATCATCATCCTAGCCAAGAAGGATTGACTGCACATAAGGGGTTTCAGGGTTTTTTGAGGGACGGCTCGAGATATGCCAACACTCACATCGACTTCCTCGACGTCGGTAACGAGGCTTGGTCATTGTCTGTGGTTGTGAATTCCACAAAGGTAACGCGAACGAGCAGTCCAAGAAGAATGTGAAACCTGTGGTTGATGTGGATATCGATGAAAGACAAAATCAAAGATCTCTGACAGCGTCCGTCGACATATATATGGAATCATTGGTACCGTTCGCAATATTTCCACATCCTACAATATCGTTTGTATGTACGCAACAAAATCATTCTACTGTTGACATATCGGATCGTCCCTTTTCAGCTCAGTGCCTTCAGTCTGTCATGGCTTCGCTGCAGTTATGAATTGCTATCGACGCTGTCCAACAGCACGATGTCAAAGGGCAGCCGCACAATATCTCCAATTCCATTGTTTGAGCGTTGTTCGTGGCTATCTCGCTGCCAGGATCTCTCGGCTGAGACCTCTGTGTTGATCTTGGGGAATTGATATTATTCACGAGTCAGGTGGCTTCAATACACTCAAATGCATGTGGCCATTTCCCCGGACAACTGGATATCACAACACAATGAGTTATTCAAGTGCAACTGTAACATACGTGCTACTAGCGGCTGAGGACGGCGCAGGGCGAGTGCTGCGCAACCTCTGATATCAATGATATCAAAGATGTATTATATCCATGCTCGCGTTGCGCTTTAAGCATTTTAGAAGGCACAAGTTCATAACCGGCCAAGAATACTTTACCCGGAAAATCGAGTTGGCACGCTCGCGATAGAGGCAAAAACATTTGGCCCAGCAGGTCTATCACATTTCCGCGCAGAGGATACACAGCACAAGTACAGACATGGCGGTAATGTGTGAGTACAAATTTTGATGACGCAGGGTGCTCCGACGAGTCTAACATTAACATTCCAGTAGACTGAGGAACATCAATCTACTCATATTTGACATGATCGCAAAATACATGTTTTATGGTAAACCAAGATCTCGCGAGCTCGGCATGATGCTTGGTCCGAGCGAATACTGAAGGAGTGAATTTGTGGCAGCGCATCGTCGAACCTTCTGCGATGCTTTGATTCATCTCGGAGGAAACAATGTATCCTTCTAAATAACCTGGTGCCCTACTCGCCAGTGGAGCAGCAGCCTCGAACCGGAAATGGGGTACTTACTACGCATCCAGCTCATAGGCCTATAGGTCGGGCGGGCAAGGGTTGATTAAACCGTCGAGGTTGTTAAGGAACACAGTTAAGCCAGTAAGATCACGCTGAACGAGATGAAGTGCAAGCTTGAAGAGGCGATGCGCTGTCGATTAACTCGTACAAACGTCGTTCCGAGTTGTAATCACAGGAAATCATGTACAAGAAAGTGTGGACTTCAGCGAAAAATGATTAGGGCTAAGGGTATGCATTACACACAGCGTAGAATACGACTCCATGCAGCTGCTCGACAGCGTTACACAGTTCTTGTACCCGTCGTAATTCCAATCTCTCGTAAAAGTTGACACGATGAAAGGCAAGGAAGGTTACTGGGGGGCGCGGGCGATCGGGCGCTGGGGCAGCGTGAAAGGTTTTTTTAGCTTTGACTTCGACTTTGATGGACTGGAAGAGTCCGCAGAACCTCTTCAACCAAGATGTAGGGAAGGGAGTGACTGATGAAGTTGTAGCAACGGAAGTTGGGAGCTCAGCTTCCTTAACGATATATCTGAACCTCGGTTGATTGACGAAGAGCATGATGGGGGTGATCTCGGGTTCGAGTCCGAAGACTCCGATACTAGAGCTGCTGTCACTCCAGTCCCCGTCCCCATAGATGCGAGAGCCTTCATGGTGGGCAGGGGGTCTCGACGAGTGGGGCTGCGTGCTGTTCTCGAGGTTCGAGGGGGTTGGAGATAGGAGCTGAGGGGGTTTGTTCGACTGTCCATGGTGGTTGCAATCAGATTGGGAAAAATTAGACATGGATGAAAGTGGGAAAAATTATTTGTGAAGACTTGTGTAGCGTCAGAGATGGTGGTGGTGGTTGAGGAAGAAGAGAGTGAATTAGGGGGGCGAGTGTGGCGCGAGTGTGGTTCTTAGGTACTTAGTCCGCAAGCATGATGAAGAGGGGGAATCAATTTGACCCCCTATTTCCGGGACTTATGATCAGATACCATAAACTCTGCAAGTCGACAGATATGAGGCGGCCAGTAGCGACTTGCAAGATTCGAGAAGCGGGCGAGGGCGGAAGTAACATGTACTCAGACTCCAGAGCGACTATGTTCGATGATTAAACATGGACTACAGGTCCAGGTACGGGATCTGCAGAGCGTGAAGGCTTTTTCCCGTCAACAGTCTCGAAAACATTCATCACTTCCCTTTCCCACCCTTTCCATCCTTCCTCGTCAGCCTCGCCCTCATCTTGTGATGCCTTTTTAAACACTTCCCATGGCACGCATGATCTGTCTGCGGTCTCCGCCGCGTCAAGAGCGAAGCGCCCTTGGCGCGATCGCGTTAACGTGACGACGTGCGCTGCCGAGCCCAATGCATGTCCGAGGTCGTGCACGATAGACCGGACGTACGTGCCGCCGGTCACCTTCATGCTGAGGACGAATGCTGTAGGCAAGGCCTCCGCATCCGCATCTGAAGGTGCGTTGGGGTCCAGTTCGTCCTTGATAGTAGGATTTTCTTCGACGCCTTCCAGCGCCTTCTCCATCGCTTTCTTTTCCTCTTCCGAGAGTTGTTTCTCGGGCCAACGAAACTTGTGATCGCTGCCTTTCCATTCGATGAGTTCCAAAGAGTGTATTGTCACCTGTCTCTTCTCGATTGGCCGGGGCAGCGGTATGCCTTTGCGCGCATAGTCGTACAGCGCCATTCCGTCCATCTTGAGCGCAGAGAATCTGAGATTAGAATGCAATGAGCGGACATTAAGGCATAGCATAAGGAGGATCACTCACATAGGCGGGGTCTGCGCGATGTCGCCTCTGAACTGCTCCAGCGCTTTTTCTACGTTCTCCCTTGTGACATGGCGCCACGGTGCTACCCTGACACGCTTGCCCTCGCTGTCATAAGTGTCTGTTTCGCAGCCAAGCAATGCGGTGGTGCGATACTCCTATATGATAGGTGAAATTGACAGCAGCACAGTAAGAACGCAAAAGCAAAAGCAAGCAAGCTTACCTTGGTGCACCCCAAGAACTGGTCCAGGTGTTTCGTCGCCCCGCCGATGCCGATGACCAACACTCCGTCCGCGAGCGGGTCGAGCGTGCCGCCCTGCCCCATTTTCACGGCCTGTCGCTTTCCGCGCTGCCGCTTGCCCTGGTTTTTAGATGCCGCTGCGATATCGTCTGGACTCAAGAATAGACGCGATCGGGTGACGAGCTGCTTGATCGTGTCGACCACGGACATTGAGGTCGGCCCCGACGGCTTCACCACCCCAAAGAGAGCAGAGACCGGGAGAGCTGGTAAAGATACTTTGGGCATCGTGATCGCCGGTGAGGAGGGAGGTCCTGAAATTTGAAATGTCTTGCCCAGGTCAGACAGAGTCTTGCCAAAAACGCGCTGTCGAAAGTCACGGGGCCTATAACTCTGCTCCTTCACGTCGAGTCATCATGGACTCATGGTCGCTCACAGAAGTAGGTCCCAAGGGCCGTGTATTCACCCGCCCTATGGGGGTCCTTGAGCTTGGCTTTTTTTTTGATGGTATGCACGCAGCATACCTGCCAACGATATGCTTTGACTTGACACCACGATCATAACAGGCGAATTCACCGGCACCGCGGACATGATCCAACAAGCCGAGCTCCAGACGACGTCTCCAGAAATTTTCAGCGAGGCCAATATGCGCCGGACATGGATATCGCTGAAGCAGCAGTTCCCTCTTCTCGGATCTACATTGCATCAGGATGTCGACGGCGGCGGGTCATTCCAGGTAGACGAAGCACGCCTGGGCACGGTTTTGCTCGCCGAAATCAGACGCAGAGAGGTGGATTCCGCAGAAGGGGTGGAATCTACCGTGGAAGAATTCATCAATGGCCCACGGCAGCTCTCCAGTGGCCTGCCAGCACGTCTTTATGTGCTTAAGCGCACAGATCACGCAGATCGCTTCCACATATTTTTACATGTGGCGCACCTTATCACGGATGGCCTTGCGAACGCCGCGGTCTTGAGAGTCTTTCTGGACTACTTGACCTCCCCTCCTTTGGATCATGTTCCTGATTTAGAAGCTCGGCTTTCCCAGGCAGTGTCATCCGAAAGCTTGAACCCGGGCCTCAAACTGAGCGTCAGCCGACAGCGATGGCGGCGGGCGATTGCGTTCGTGATCTCTGGTATCAAATGGCGAAAGATACAGGCAGGAAACAGATGCTCTACTTCCGCCTTTTCACATTAAACTCATCCCATCTTCCACAGGGTGGGAACATTCTTCCTCGCATCTTGACGCCGACAACCAACGTCACACCGGCGCAGTCATGCATGTTATCGTATTCCTTGTCAGAAGAGACTTCCGCAGCCGTCATTGCTACGTGTCGTCGCAATAAAGTGACGTTCGGCAACGTATTCCCAATTTGCGCACAAGTCGCATTTGCCAGGGTGCTTCACCGGCAATACGCGCGGGGAGAAATATCTCTGGAACGGTGGGAGCAGATACGCAGAGAGCCACATCATGTGTGCGGCCCGCTAAATATCCGCCCGTTTCTTGATCCTGATTGGTTCGCGAAGGGAGGGTCAGGCGATATGTGCTTGCGCATTGGATTCTTCTACCACACCCTCCCATACGTGCCGCTTGGCGATGTCGACCCCCAAACCCGCGGTGAGAGGCTGGAGCCACCCGCGCTCTCCGGCTTGCTTTCCTCTGGTCGATTCTTCCTCCGCTGCAACATTATCAGACGCCAAACGGCAGCTTTGCTGCAGGATCCTCTCTTCTTGGAAATCAATAACATCCGCATGCCAGAAAGAATTCGAGGGAAGCGGGATGTATTGCGGCAATGGCGCGCGATGCAACAAGCTTCTGGGACGGCTGAGCCCATAGCTCCATCTCGGGACGTTAGCTACCTGTCGCCACACATGGTTTTTGCTCATGGAGGCTCGAGCATGGGAAACGTGAGCATTCCCAATCGTTTTTGTAATTGTTTTCTGAAGGAAGAATCAGATTGACGCGATTTTACCAACCCACTACCCACTTACCGCCGCGCAAGCATCCCCTCAAGAAGGACCCAAGACTAAACATAGTCTTATACTGCTTTCATCTGATCTTCGTCTGCGCTGTCGCCCGGGAGAGCTGTACATGGGTGCGTCGACGAGTAACAATAAATTACACCTGAAATTCTTCTGGGATGGGAATGTGTTTGAAGACGAACCTATAAAAGAGTGGCTTGGGGAGGTCAGGGATGCGGTGGTGTGGTATTTATCTTGAACATTTGTAATGAATCTTCACGGATCGTCACGCGACTCTTCAAGGAGTGCATCTAGGTGCATGCAATGTGCACGAATTACTAAAGTTGCACCCGGTGCGAGCAGACGCATGCGGGCTTGATGCAGGCGCAGGCACTGGCAGGTACGGTCCGAGGTTAAAGCGCCCCGGCGTGCCGCCCTCCGGAGGCGTGATGTGATGCCTTGGCCGCGCAGTGACCGGGCCGGCCTAGCCTGGCGAGGCCACGCCCCGTGCTTAAATAGCGGGGATCTTAAAGTTAAAGAGCAAAGATCAACCCCTCAACTCGATCACCCCTCCCCTCTTTCACAACATGACTGTCAATGGTCTCAACGGCGCAAGTCTCAATGGCGCAAGTCACTCCACGACATCCCGCCCTCTTACTTCAGGCATCTTTGCCCCCATCCCGTCGTTCTTCCTCGCTGATTCCGAGGACCTTGGTGAGGATAAAATTCATGTTCCGATGCAAAGTGTGATGGCGCTGACTATACACCAGACATTCCTACATTCGAGACCCACATCGTCCGACTGGCCAATGCCGGCGTTCCCCCCCTCATAGCCGGCTCCATGGGAGAGGGTATTCACCTCTCCCACCAAGAGCGCATCACCCTCATCAAGGCTGGCCGGAAAGCGTTGGACGCTGCGGGCTACACCAAGATCCCCATAATCGCTGGGACTGGTGCAGGCAGCACGCGCGAGACCATTAATCTCACGCAGGAGGCTGCCGACGCCGGGGCTGACTACGCTATCGTGATCGCCAGCGGGTACTTTGCTGGGGCGCTCACCAGAGCGGCCCTCAAGGCCTTTTGGGTGGAGGTCTCTGCGAAGAGCCCCATCCCTGTCATAATTTACAACTGTATGTGACTTATGTTTTTTTCCGGCCCGCACGCCCGATTCTGACAGGCATTATTGCACAGTTCCTGGGGCCAGCAGTGGCATCGATTTGGACTCTGATATCATCACGGAGCTTGCTGAGGAGTGCCCCAATCTCGCCGGCGTAAAGCTGACGTGCGTCCTTCCTTCCCCTCTCTGCTGTCTGTGAATGGCATTTTAATGGAGGCGTTTGTTTGTTCTTTGTAGATGTGGAAACGTTGGGAAATTAACCAGGATTGCCTCGGTCGTCTCCCAGCCCTCGTTCGCCAAGCTGTGCCCCCGCAAGAACCCCGACGCGCCGTTCCTCGTCCTTGGCGGCTTCGCAGATTTCATCCTGACCTCGTCGTACGTCAACGGAAACGGCGCTATCATCGGCCTCGCAAATGTTGCACCGGTGAGTCTCCTCGGTTTCGCCTAAATTCACCCGTCCGTCCGTTCAGCCGCTCAGCCTTAACTCATAAATTAATAGCACGCCACCGCCAAATTGTTCAACCTCTCTCTCCAAACCCACGGGAACGAATCCCTCCTCCCGGAGGCCCAGCGCCTGCAGGGCATCATCGCGCAGGGCGACTTCACCATCGCTAAGACATCCATCGCCGGCACGAAGGCCCTGATGCAGAAGCTATATGGCTATGGTGGACTTCCACGCAAGCCGCTCCCTCCCACCGACCCGAAGGTGCTTGAGGCGCTGTGGGCGCACCCCCACGTGAAGGCGCTTGTGGAGGCCGAGAAGGAGTGCGGGGGGCAGTTTATCTGAGGTGGAGGAGTGGAGGGAGAAATTTGAAGCCTTCATACTTATTCTGAAGACTGAAGGCTCTCCAGATAACATTCCTGATCGGACTGGATCCACTGTACCAATATTGCACTTTGTAAACAGCCATCTGCAGGCTGTAGCAGCATTTGTATCTCGAGCGCTTCATCAGCAGCCTTGAAGCTTGTAGTCCGGGCTCTTGCGGCCTCGCATCCGTGCTTGGGACCTGATTCCATTCTCTTATCATGCGCAGGACTCCAGAGAGATTCAATCCACCGCGGCAGCGCTCGGACCGAACAATCGAACAGGTTGCGAACAGGATGAACTATTCTACCTTGACGGTGGCGGGCACGACGGACATGATGTATTTATAATGCGCAAAGCACAAGTCTTTACGTAAACCTTGTGCTAGATGTCATGCACTTTTTAATGGGCCCAGAGACCTCCACATACACAACGCGCCTTCCACGTCTTTTCCCAAGTTTTCCATCGCGCGCCAGCAAAAGTACCATCAGGGTTGTTTGTCACTTCCGACTTGCCACCACATCGTGCACAAACGTTGACAGAGAAGCCTCCATGCCGAGCGAGCAAACCCATTGACACGACGTCTGTGCCCTTTTGCCGCGTTTGTTGTTCAAGCGAAGTCCCGACAATATCAGATGGCTTGATTAGAAGCCGCGGCTTGTCGATGATGCGTTCGCTGGTCAGTTTCTGGATGGTTTTGCGGAGCGAGATCCCGATGGCAGATGTGGGTTGGCACACGGCTAAGCTTCTCCGCGTTTCCTCCACTGGGGCAAATGCAAATTAACGCGTGGCAGTCGATGGGCAGTAACAATAGCTTACCTGGGAAGGATGTGGATTCTTCGACGCATCCGGCAAGGAAGGTACAGAGGGCCGTAAGATCAAATCCGGAGCATGCGACGATATTCATGAGGACATCCTTGGCGATGCGAGGGCCCTCTGCACCTGCGGGAAGGCTTACCATGAATGTGTGGAGGTTTTTGATGTGGGTAAGGACGTTGGAAAGACTTTTGAGCGCCAATGGGTGCGCCAGGTGCAGCAACATCGGCGTCTGTAGCGCAGGCGAGAGCGTTGCTTCAACAGACGGGGATACTATAGCTGCGGTGAGTAACAGGACGAGAGCTCTCAAGCAAACTTGACGGACCGGGGGTGGAGCCAAACAGATCTTCGCCGTCTGCCTGAGATCCGCTGGCTTCTGGTGCGGAAGTCAGGCTCAAGAGGAGACAGTGCTTCAACAGATCTGCAATGAAGGCTAACGCCCACCGCGATAGGCTTACAAGCTGCCAAACCGCATCTTGCAGGTGTAAGTCCGACTGATCCAGAATATATACCACTTTCGTACCTAAATCGTAGCCCGCGCCGTCTTGACAATCTTCAAAGGCGCTATTACATGCCGCCATCGCGCACAAACTTTGAGCGGTGTCCATGCGCTCACGCATCAATGCCCTCTCGTCATCCGTGGAAGCTTTACGCAGCAATGATCTGAGAGTTTTTTTAGTCAATAGCAGAAGTTGGCGTGTACCACAAACACTTACCGATACATTTCTACGGCAACACCTACAATTTCCCAGGCATGTGTCCCCGACTTGCCTAGAGAGTCATCGTCGAAAGCACCAAGGGCCGTGTACAGCGTCTCCGCGGCAGCATCCGCGGTGTTACTCTTTCCACGGATGGTATGCGTGATGTCGGCGGATGTGTTATGGGCGTATATCGATGCTACAAGAGCAAACGGCAAGCCGCTGTCTTTTGTGGTCTCATCTGCGGAGATGCGTCAATATTCAAAGCTATTCAGGTTAGCGAAGAAACATACCAGAGAATGGATCCTTCTGGAGATCTCGACGAGGCAGGGGATGGATTATTGTACGGACGCCCAACATTGGGCATGAGAGGGTTAGGAGCAGCATATCATTCGGAGATATTGCAACATTCAAGGGGATGGCTTTTTTGAACATGAGCGATGTGCACCGATTCGTATAATGTGACTTACTTTCTCTTCCGATATCACCCACGGAAGCCATTATTGGCGATTTTTCCCATTCATCGTCATCACTTAAATCTGATCTAAAGTGAACAGTGTGAGCCAGATGCTTTGGATCCAACAGTGAGCGGCGAGCTCACAGTCTTAACACCGATGTTGACCCAACACGGACGTCCCGAGATTTAGATGTTGAGGACATGGAACCGGCAGCATCATATACACCAGCATACAAACGACTTCCCGACGCGCTCGGTGCTGAGGGAGTGATGAATGCGAGGACACCTGACTGAAACGTCCGTGATGACTGGTGGGCTGATGTCTTGTTGATGGAAAATGGAAAATGAGCAATAAGAGGCGACAAGCGAGGTGGATCATTACCCAGTTAACGTGAGTAGCATTTGGTGGTTCCTTGACTCGGGAGATTGAGTACACACTCAGTTGAGATTGAGGTATACTAGAATCTATATCAGATTGAGTACCACGAGCAGGGCGATTGAACCAAGTAAACGATCTCACAGTCGTTGAAGTTCAAAAACCCAGCCACGAGAGCGATGCTGCCCTTTTCTGCCCTACTTTCTGTAGCTTTTGCGTTGTCAACTTCCGCCAGAGCAGGCGGTGTACACACAAATTTCAGGTTGCTTAATTCGGTGTCACGTTCATGGTGGATGGGCAGTAGGTTATGGCTCTTCATGCCTTGGCCAAGGTCAGGTTGTATTTGAGTGCACAATAAGCAACTTACTGATACAAGTGCCGTCAAATCCCACTTGTACTTCGCACAAGTCAATGGTCGGCTCTTGGCTCCATGTCTCCCATTCATTGGATACAAACGCTCCCGAGTCGGCTGGATGATTTACGTCCATCGACATCGAGAGGTCCATCGGGTCGAACGAGGATGATTTTGAGGTAGGACTGGGATGCAGAGTGGATCTCGTGGCTATGATGACTGACGGTTCTGTAAAACTATCAGAATTGCACTGCAGTTTGGAATATATTAATTACCATTGTATGCAAGCGCTATAGAAGCACCAATGCAGACTCGAACGCCCCCTGGGCCATTTGAATCGTCATGAACAGTCGGCGTTATATTCTCAGCAACCAAGCCGGGTTGCAGCAGAGACATTTTCAAGGATCTAAATACAGTGGTGAAAGCTCGAAGATACCACAAGTGCAACTGGTGATCTGCGGTGACCAACAAAAGACCAGGTTTCGCAACAGGTATTCTAGGTCCGCAAGGCGGCAGGCGGGTGGCGAGCCCATTCTCATCTGTAACCCACTGACAACGGTCACAGGCTGGTGATAATAAGGTGATTATGCAAACTCACCTGCCTCTCTGTTCCTAGCCATTCTACTTCGACCACGCCCACGGACATGGGAAATACCGAGATGTCACGGGCGTCCTTGTCTTGAACGTCCTGCACCTGCCACATATCCAAACGATCCCCACGTTTCCAGATGCAGCCTCTGCCAGGAGCGCCCCTGCCAGGAAAGTATGCAAATAGCCAGTCGCTTTCCGGAGAAGCGGAGATTAAAGTAGGAGGTCCATATGACTGAGGTGATCCAAGTATGGCATTCGAAGCTGGTAGTTGGAAAGTCTGGGAGGAGGGAAACAAGCGTGCAGTCACCACAGGTTGCACAGAGTGTGCTGTGAAAATGATGGAAGAGCTCGCCCAAACTACCGGCCTGCATGGGTATACTCAGAGAAAGATGTCGAACTGTTACAGTCGCTGCGCACCTCTTTGGCCCTTCAACGAGAGGATAGAAGTCCCACCATTCCATGTTCCAATGGGTCTCTGGCTTTATTTTGCCCTTTGAAGGGGAAACTTTTGCAGGAGAAAGCATGGCATGATCAAGCATAGCAAGTGAGTATTGAATGTCGCGTTCCGGATACTGTAAGAAGTACGGTCGGTGTGATCGAGCGACTCATGCTCATGATCATGCTGCGACTGTCACGGGCGCAATTTGAATGAAACCCACTGCTTGACTGTGGACCAACTGTGGACCCCCAACTTAAAAGCTAACTATAATCACCTTCCATATAATCCATCGAGAAAAATCATGCTTGACTCGCGCAGCACATCAAGGAGTGTGGATGGTATTTTAACCGAGATAGTGCTGCAAGCCTACGCAGACAGGATCCTCGTCTTGATAACGCAGATGGGGAAGGTTGGAAATCTGGTGCAGTTTTCACATTATCACGACGGGAGCATCCCAGTAGCTAACCAGCCCAAGATACAAGCATCTATCCCTGCTACCACTCCACTTCTTCCAGCTCTAGGCCCCGACCCGGCTCAGCCAAATGTTCGGCCACTTCCCCCACCCCCTGCAGCCATTCAGCTCACTCCTCTCCTCGGCAACGCACCATCCGAGCATATGCAAACCTTGCATTCTCTCTACACAGCGCAAATCGCCACGATTATTTGGACCGCTGAATCGGCAGGTGCCATGGAGATCGATCGGCGAAATGTCGTGGTGGGAATTGCCCTTCGCAAGTCAGATGGGGACGCAGATGAAGGCTTAAGTGAGAAGGAGCGAATGGTATTTTTGGATGTGATGGATATGCTGCGAGAGTTGCTTGCCAACGCCTGACGGTCTGTGATGTCCATATACCAAAAATCGAGAGCAGTGGCAATATCGACCGGCGATTTCACGATCTTCAACAATGGACCACCAAGTCGCATTGCTTTTTCTCCGTGATATACGGACCAAAAAAGCCTCTGCACGGACGAGAGATATGCCGAAGGGTAGAAGGTGGTCGACCGCTTCTACTGACTCGAACGATCTGGAGGCGACATCATAATGGATATTACGGTCAAGTCAAACTCGAGACATTTCAGTATCGTTCGCTCGAAGGCCTGGTGGACTTCCTTGGTTCTAGGTGTTTTATGTTTTATTTAAAAACACGAGGTGACTTCAGCCCGGGGGTCGAAGCCATCTGCAGAGGACTGGTGGTGGGTGCCGGACACGGTGTTGCGCAGCACTCGTCCTGCGCCGTCATCAGCCGCTGGTGGCACGTAACAGTGATGCATTTGAATAACCCAGTTGTCCGGGGAAATGCATTCGAGTGTATTGAAGCCACCTGTCTCATGAATAATATTAATTCCCCAAGATCAACACAGAGGTCTCAGCCGAGAGTATCCTGGTAGCGAGATAGCCACGAACAACGCTCAAATAATGGAATTGGAGATATTGCGTGGCTGCCCTTGGACATCGTGCTGTTGGACAGCGTCGATAGCAATTTATAACTGCAGCGAAGCCATGACAGACTGAAGGCACTGAGCTGAAAAGGGACGATCCGATATGTCAACAGTAGAATGATTTTGTTGCGTACATACAAACAATATTGTAGGATGTGGAAATATTGCGAACGGTACCAATGATTCCATATATATGTCGACGGACGCTGTCAGAGATCTTTGATTTTGTCTTTCATCGATATCCACATCAACCACAGATTTCACATTCTTCTTGGACTGCTCGTTCGCGTTACCTTTGTGGAATTCACAACCACAGACAATGACCAAGCCTCGTTACCGACGTCGAGGAAGTCGATGTGAGTATTTGCATAGCTCGAGCCGTCCCTCAAAAAACCCTGAAACCCCTTATGTGCAGTCAGTCCTTCTTGGCCAGGATGATGATCCTTGCGATGTCTCTCAAGACTTGCGTCCATGCTCGATCTGCGAAAGACCCTGTAACAAAATGGACACAGCCGCGTTTCCTCCGCATATGCGAAGGAACTCGAAGCCGTGGCGCCAAGTGGGGTGCTGCCGCTCGATGCCGCGCGGAGGTCCGCGATGGTGGGAAACGATGAAGCCGATTGTGCTACATTGGCAACGACAGGCCTCTGTTCCAGTGGTCCCCCATAAGTCGGACGAGTATAGTAGTACTTGGGAGGTAGTCCCATGTACTCTGGAAAGCCCAAGACGAGCTCGTCTCCCTCGAAAGTGATGGAAGGGCAGCCTGCGCTGCCATTGTCGAGAAAGTATTGCAGGTGCGCCAATGACTCTAGAGGGTACGCGTAGGGGTAGAAAATGCTATGGTCGAGCGACATGTCCAGAGATGACACCATGATGGGTGCCATGGTCTGGTTGAACTGGTGACCCAGTGTCGACAGATTGAAGGCCTGGCGGCGGACCTCCTTGGTTCTAGATGTCTTATGTTTGTTAAAACATGAGGTAACTTCAGCCCGGGGGTCGAAGCCATGCACAGAGGGGCGGTGGGTGCCGGACATGGTGGTGGTGGTTGTGCTGTACTCGTCCTATGCTGTGGTCAGTGGCTGGTGGCAGGGGACGAAGATGGATTGCACTTACCACTTGTGAAGCGGCACCCAGTTCATTTGGGACCTGCGGCTGGCTGCTACCTGAATCCAACGGTGCGTTTATATTGGGCCACTGAGCCATACCGATGTTGGCATCATGGTACCCGCTCCCTCTCACATCGCCACGGCCGGGCAGCTGGTCTGTTGTTGCACTGTTCCGGATGTCCAGTCAGTGCTGTCCAGCAAACCGAACCCCAGAAACGGAACGCTTACGATGGCTCATGCAGATCCTCGTACTGCCAGGACTGGCCAAGATTTTTTGCAGATGTGCGCTGGGGTTCGTAGTATTCTTCCTGCTGAGACCAGGCAGCATATTGTGGCGTATAGGGCATGGAGAGGACTAGACGTGCTGCATCTGAGTGGGGAGTGGGAGTAGCTAAGACTCGAAAATATATCTTGCACTTTATGTACACCGGGACAGGTCCACGCCCCTGTGTTCCTCGAGGTTACAGTTGATTGCAGTACGTCAGGACTCGGCAGAAACGCTTCTGAGTGTGGCGCCCAGGTAAATCAGAGGGAGCTAGGAACCTTTGGGCGCTTCTAAACGCCTACAGGTAATGTGGGAAAGGCTCTGTCCAAAGTCAAATTTACCACTGATGGGGGCCACCCCTTCGAGTTGTCACATCTGGCCAAATTGTGGGTCGCTTGAAGGTGCAGCGAGGCGAATGGGGACCCACAGAATACCCAATGCGCCCAAGAAGGTCAAAGGGTGCGCAGCAATGTTGCAGCAGTGTTCATTCGGGTATTCGGGATGCCGATATCAAGATGATGAATTAGTCTTGATGCATGTGGTACCAATCGCCCATGGCAAAATGTCGACCAATTGAAGGATGGCCAGAGGTCAACGTTCAACGTTCAACGTTGGCCCGGCTCATCGTTACTCTGAGTCAATCATGTGATCTCATTATGTCGATACGGTGAATTGATGCCGCTTGTTGTGCGATCAGTGATCACCAACCACAACTCAAATTAGCTGTCACGTACCTCAAGGCCTCAAGCCCAAAATAATGCAATCCGGCCTTCCCAAGCCAGACAAGACGCGCTGTGCGGTCTGCGGAAAAAATGAATCGCCGACTCAGTCCCTTCAAAGATGCAGTAAATGCAGGACCACTCCCTACTGTTCCGTCTCCTGGTAAGGCACTTGGGGCTGGCATCCCGAACACACTGACCAATCAATGCAAACCTCACCCGCAGCCAAAAGGCGGACTGGAAATCTCACAAGCAGATTTGGTTGGTCTCGCGTCTTGCTGACGCGTTTGTCTGTGCTGAATTGTACGTATGGTGTGGGCATCGCACAGTATCATGTACATGTCGGATAACTCGTTAAATTACACGGGAACCTCCATTGGAGAGAAGGGTTCAAAGGCTAGGAAGGGGGGCGGAAAACGCACCAGGTCAGATATGCTGCTAAGTCTTGGGTCTTGCATCACTTCCTCAGGCTGATCCCCTTCGTTGCTAGAGGGGATATATTCTCAGATCTTCAGCAATATGCTCTAAGTCACAACGGTGCGTTGACTCTCTGACTGGTGATCTCCTGTTAAACCCGCTTCAATTTAATTTCCAAATACTTAGGAGATACTCTCACCATTTCCGCTTGGTGTTTGATGGGGCTCGTCAAGGACATATCGCGAGCCCAAACCCACTTCATGGCCGTCACCCTGCGTAGGACCACTTCACATAACCCGCGCACCTTCTACACGCTCGTAGACCACGAGATCATTCCCTTTTCGTGGATCGAAGAAGCGTGGGCTAATCGCGTGAGCGCGCTTGACGAGAGCCCATGTTCTCCCCAGGCACTCTTGGCGCGGGATGCGGCTGAGAGGAAGAAAAATGACGGCGCGCTTGGGTCTGTTCTGGTGATTTCGCTTGAACTGCCTCCTGGGGACGATCGATCTCCCCGCGAGGCTTTGAAGAATGTACGCCGACTTGATTCATTTCAATGTCAAGTACACTCGGGCTCAATTACGCTCCCTACAGATCAGCGTTCATGTCATGCAACCGCTAGGTCTCTTCAACGTGCACAAGGACAAGGGTGCTTTATTCGTGAGTGTGAAAAACATCGTGCGCTACTTCAGACTGAGGCTCAATATGCAATGCGTTGCAGGCCGCTCTGCCCGTTTCATGCCATGTGGAGTGTCTCAAGAATTCTTTGAAAGGCGGTGCATACTCTATGCGATATGTGCCCTACCACCCGTCGCCAACGGACTAGTCAGAACTATATCAATCCACCACAAGCCAGAGCGAGATCATGCACCCAGTGTTGTGAATCACGATTCGCGATTAAAATACCATTGTATTACAACAGAAGAATCAATGCTGTACATCACTACCCATTGCGCGAGTGTCTACCTGAGTCAGAGAATCACACAACTTCGATGACTTGGTTTTGAATGAGACGAGAAGTCACCAATACAAGCATAATATGATCGACTGCATCAGGCAAACCCGAACGCAGCTCGCGGCTGGTAAGGCTCCTCCAGGCTCTTCACCTCCTCCGCGCTCAGCTCCAGCTGCACCGCACCTGTCGCACAATACCAATATCAATAAGGGGCGCACGGGTCAACTTCCACACAGAGCGGAAGAGCGGCAGGCACGCACAGAGGAGGTCTTTCAAGTTCTCGAGGCTGGTGCTGCCGACGATCGGTGCGGTCACGCCTTCCTTTTGCAGCACCCACGCGAGGGCGACCTGGGCCATGCTTACGTTCTTCGCCTTTGCGATCACCTCGATTCTGTGTTCAGTGCACATGCATCAGTCCTTCTATAACCCTCCTTCTTGCGGGTGAGGAAAATGAATTTGGGGAGGGCAGACGCACCGGTTAACTATCTCCTTGTCGCCCTCGCCTTTCAGGTACCTCTTAATATTCCTGAAAAGGAGCGGGTCGGGCATCAGTATTTAGTCTTCAAGCTTTGCTCGCGGGTGAAACTCACGGATCGGACTCCGTGCGCTTTGTCTGCTCTCCGATCGGACGCGTGAGCAGCCCGCGGGCGAGGGGCGACCAGGGGATAGAGCCTACGCCAAAGTGCTTTATACCCACGAATGAGCCCCAGTTGTCCTCCACGGACGAAAATGTATCATATGATAAGATAAGATGGAAGAACGTACCTTAAGCGTGGGCATCATCTCCCGCTCCTCCTCGCGGTACGCGAGGCTCAGCTGGTTCTGCATCGCGATGAAGGGCGTGAGGTTATGCGAAATTGCATAGTTCTGCATCGCGTGGACTGCAGCAGGTGGGGAATAAGTCAGCACAGCGATGGCAAGGGAAATAAGGGGATCGACATGCATTGCCACGCCCAGCAAGACGACATTCCGATGTAGCGCGCGTGGCCGGCCTGCACGACGTCGTGCAGCGCCTGCATCGTCTCCTCGATGGGCGTTTCATAGTCGAACCGGTGGCACTGTAGGACATCCACGTACTCGAGCTGCAGCCGCTCCAGGCTGTGCTTGACGCTCTCGAAGATGTGCTTCCTGCTGAGCCCGTGCTGGTTCGCGTACCCTGCCGCGTCGAGCTCGGCGGAGGTCTGGGCGGCGATGTTCGCGCCCGTACGCCCGACGGTGTGGTACACCTTGGTGAGCACGACGATCTCGTCGCGCGGGAGGTTGTGCGCCTTGATCGCCTTGCCGAGGACGGTCTCCGAGGCGCCGTTGGAGTAGACGTTGGCGGTGTCGAAGGTGTTGATGCCGGCGTCGTATGCGGCTTTGATGTGCGCGATGCCCTCCTCCTCGCCCAGGATCCAGGGTTGCCAGTCAGGCGAACCGTAGGACATGCACCCCAGGATGATCTTGGACACTTTCAGGCCTGACTTGCCCAGGCGGACTATGCACGCAGTCTCAGCTATGGGCGATGGGGGAGGGGCTTGAGCTCACCGTAAGACATGGATTTTTGGGTTTGGGTAGACATGGATTGCGATTGTGTTTGTGTGCACTTGCAATTGGGGATGCTTGGCGGGATTATATAGAATCCAGTGACTCTATAGATAGATCTATCCACTCCAACGACGAGAATGTGACCCAAACTTACCAATCATCTATCCAATTATCCACTTTTAAGCCCGAATGGTAGCGCGTGATTAGGGGATAGTCGGGAGGAAGTCGGCGGAATGGCAAGCTTAAAGGTATACGCGGGGCGATCCAGAGTCGGATTCCAGACGAGCTCAATTCAACTCATTCAAGTGCATGGCTGTGGCAGAGTTTGAAACCATTGCACACTCGTCCGATATCGATAACAACGACTCGTATGTACATGCCTGATAGGTTTGCGTCAGTAGTGGGTTGCCTTGAGCGTGTTTGAGAGCACTCACGGTAAATTGCGTTATGGATAAGTAGGACACTAACCGTAAAACCGCTGTCAATATAACAGTCCACCGGTCACTGTATACATCACCACTCATTCATGATCAGCGATACATGTCATTTTTCAAATCTAATTGATTCATACAAGACTTGGTTTGATTGAGATGGCTGGGGTTAGGGTTAGGACCACACACGAGCGTAAAAAAGAGGCCTGTTCAGCCAGAGTGGCCGAAGCAGGACAGGAAAATATTGAAACGGTGCATAAGCCGGAGCCCATGCAAACCGCAGGCATCTTCTGTGCGGACAAGGTCGCCGTGCTATGGAAGACCCCCATGGCCCACAAACTCAGCTCCTTGAAGGAACTTGTGCCATCAAGGTAAGTATGAGGTTACATGGTGCGCTTGAAGGGTTTATATAGGATGCCAGATGCGCACGGACCATGCATCCGTGTTTGCCCTCGCTGCAGGACTTGCTGTAAGGCGGCGGCGCGGTAAGAAGCGGCAAGATTAAGTAGCCGTGCAAGGCAATCACTTGACGTACAATCAGGTTGCTGACGAGTTCGAGCACGGTTGACGTGAGAGTGCTTCAATATCGATATCCAAGACGCCGACGTCGACGGCACTCCAGTATTCGGCATGTGCGGAGTCCTTTGCGCATCCATTCTGAGCACGAATCCACAGTGATGCATACACTTGCTGCATGCCAGGTGCAAAACGTTGTATAAGAGGAAGCTAGAGCTCGAAGACAGCAAATCATTGAAGGTCTGATGTATTCTTCAACCACCACACACTCACAGATGAGTTTCAAGTATGTAGTCGTAGATATAAAAGGGCTACATACCTAATTAATCGACCCTTCCTTCAACCAGCGCCGCTGCCTCTGCGGCGGCCCACTTCTCGCGTCTCTCTTGTTGCTGCTTGGTCCACTTCCAGCGCGCCAACACAACTAGTTTCTCATCATCTGGGGGTGCTGTTCGAGGATTGTTTTCGCGAAGATAGTAGGCAAACACTCCGGTGAATATGCCCAGCAGTGGATCAAGACCTCTAAGCAAAGAGTCAACTGGAAAGTAAGAGGCCGTGCAAGTCTGTTGAAGTGATCGGGCATACCGAGACAGTAAGACCGGTGGCATGGTAGTTAATTGAAAGTCGAAAGGGTGTCGACCGACGCGATTTTGCAGACTTTCTACTCTTATAAAGCACTGATAAGCCTATCCAAACAGGACCAAGATGTGGAAGGAGAGCAAGTCGCAAAGCGTCACGGGGATCGGCGTGTATCAATGTCATGTCATGAGCTGTCAAAAAATCGAAACGAAAGACACGCCCCTCTCTCTACATAACGCGCCAGCCTCGCTGCCCTTCCGTCTTGTCACGAACTCTCATCTCTTCGGGCATTCCAGGCATTGCCTTTTAACCTTTTCACGACCTCTAACAACCCTTTACCATCGACTTCAATATGTCTGCAGCAGCAGCTCAAGCCCTCGATCGCCAAATCCGTCCGATCTATGGTATGTGCACTTTAGGCAAACGTCGCGCTTAACGCTTATCACAAAACAGATTCTTTGGAGACCGGGTCACCTAAAACCGCAATAGTCTCTTGCAACAAGCTATTGAAAAAGCATCCCAAAAACAGCCTCATCAAGGTATGTTATTGTTCAGTGTAGTCCATAAGTCTTGTTAATGACCTCTCTCCGAAGGCTCTCAAAGCTCTAGCTCTTGTCCGCCTACAAAGGGCAGAAGACGCAATCACCGTCTGCGATGAAGTCCTCGCAGATAATACCACAGACGACGCCACGTTGTCTGCAATGCAACACGTTCTCCGGGGCTTAGGCCGACGTTCGTGACGGCTCCACCCTCCCGATGATCTACCTTGGCTGATGCATCTCCAGACAACGATATGATCACGATGTTTGAAAATGCGTACAAGCAACAACCCGGGAACGAGGAACTAGCAGCACAGACATTCTTTGCCAATGTCCGGACAGGGAATTGGAAAGCCGCACAGCAGGTACGTCCACCCGTCCTTTCGGCCGTGGCGCGCGTAACTCACGCTGTAAACTCCAGGTTGCCACCAAGATGCACAAGCAGTTCCGCGAGGATCGATACTTGTACTGGGCCGTTATCAGCACCGTGCTGCAGGTGAGCAATGCATATATCCGTGTCTTTGTTTTGTCTTTCTCAAAAACGTATATATAGGCAAACGACGCGTCGACCGCGCCGGCGATGCGCAATTTGCTCTACAAGCTCGCGAACCGGCTCATTGCGACAAGCCCGTCGCCCACACACCTGAGCTCCGACCGCTTTCACCTCCACATATCGATATTGAGGGAGCTGGAGTTGTACGACGAGGCGCACAGGCTGCTAGACAGTGATATTGGCAAGCACATATGCGCTACGAGCCTGCTGTGCAACGAAGTGCGCCGCGACATTTGGCGGCAAAAGGGGCTGTTGAAGGAAGAGGCAGCAATGGCCCTAACAAGGGTTGAGAATGAGTCCGTCCGTTTCATGCGCCATCGCAGCGTGTTGCTAATGCTTGCGTTGTTAGCGATCGGAACTGGCTAGAATTCCTTTCCATTCTGGATGGCACATTTTCCGACGTCACTGTGCCTGAGGGCACGGAAGTGGATGAAGCCGCCAAATCTCAATGCAGTGAGGCAATAGCAACAACACGCGAATTTATGGAGAAAATAGCTGAAAAGGACAAAACCGGTGATCGTTCTGGTGTCCTTGCTCTCCTGGAATTGGAGAAGCGCGCGCGGGCCAATGGCTTGTCATCAGGTATGGCATTCGTTGTTTTCCATCACCTATCCGGCTCTGACGAACCTGTCGTAGATGAAAGCGCCATGGTTGGTTTGATGGAGCGTTACTTCCACCTCGTCGGGGATAAAGCCTGTTGTTATGAAGACATGAAGCCTTATATCTCTCTTCCAGAAGCCGATCTTCCACGATGGACTTCTTTCTTAGAGTCTATTCCCGTATCTTCTGTACGTCTTACGATAGCCACATCTGATACGACCATACTGAACCAGATCGCCATCGCAGTCTTCGATATCAGAGTACAGGAGGTCGATAAACGTGGATTTGCTGCTGCGCTACACGCTATCTCCCGCCGAGCTCACAGCAGAAGCAGAGCTAGCTCGAGGACATAAGCACCTCGCGCAGTATTTGGAAGGCCTAAAGCTGGGAGCTAGCCTTCCATCGACGGAACTTCAGCCTGCGGACGATCTCGCAATCCTGGCCGCCCAGGTCTTTGTCAATGTCTGGAAAATCTCGGAGGACGAGGCGCACCTCTACAATGCTGCATCTATCCTCGAGTTTGGGTTGACCAAGAGCACACAATGCTTCCAAATGCGCTTACTGTTGATCCGGATTTACACTTTCCTCGGTATGTGATGATGTTGTTCTTATGACGTACATGTGCTGAACCGTCTGTTATAGGCGCTCCGTCCTTGGCTCTGGACCATTATCGCGCGATGGGTGTAAAGAATGTTCAAAACGACACCCTCTCACACTTTATCCTGTCGCGAGCCTCCACATTCTCCCTCGCAGCGATAGGCGATATCACCTACTCATCTGAATGCATTGAGTCCAGCCAAATCTACATGACAAACTCGCAAGAGGTACGGCTGAAATTTTATCTATTATATCTGCGTATTCTAACACTTTTAATAGACTTCCGATTTTATCGTTCGTGCTTTCACGGCAGAGAAGTATTCCCAGGTGAATATTGGCGACTGCGCTGCGAGCTCTTTGCTGACCTTGCCTCTTCCTCCACCAGATTCCCGACTTCATCGTGTTTGAGGATAGACTAGACAACTCGTTAGCACGTGATGCCGTGAAAGTCGAACACGTTCGTATGCGCATAGCGCACGAACAAATCAACGCAGATCTAATTGATCTGGAGCTTGTCGAGCTCAAGTTCATTTTCAATCGATGTAAGTCCACCGGCGTGGATTGTCTATTCTCCGAGTTGCAACTCACTTTCTTTCAAGTCCATCATGACAACAGAGATTTCGATATCATCCCCAACTTCCAGCCGCAATGCACGGCCTCGTTCGGCCAACAGACTCTCTTGTTCGAGAAGTCAACAGGGGTACGTATGCTATCTTCTTGCCGTTCGATATCTATTTAACTTTTGTGTATTACTCCAGTTAGGATGGCTCTCGGCGTTCTTGAAGATCTACATAAATGTTTTACAACAAGCAAGCGATCTTGATGATACAGTGGAAGACAAGCTCCTTGTTGGAGATCGTCCGAAGCAGAGCAACGATCCCGATAACAAGCTGCCATGGAATGAGCGCCTAGCGAAGAGGACCCAGGAAGAAATGGATGAGGTATGTATACCGTCGCATTGCCTCAGTCAACTTGCGTGAATACTGACATGCATTATTTTAGCTGACTTTGGATGAAAAGTCACTCCTTGACTATGTATCTGCGCTGTCCGACTGGTTGGAGCCTCATCACAACCACGTACGACCGTCACCGGCAGCAGTTTTGGCCGAAGCTACGAAGAACAGTGCCGGCGCAAAGACAGTAGTGGCCAGTGGGAACGGGCACGCAAAGAAAGACGAGGAAGCACCGACCATCAAAGATGCACCGGAAAGTGTTACTGGCTTTTTCACAAGTGCGTCCATATTTGCCTGGCATACACTGTTCGCTCATAGTTGTTTTCCTCCAGGCATGCAAGCAAGACTCCAGGACGTTCTAGCAACCAACAGGCCGTCGTCAGAGGCGTTGCATGTGGCCACTCTAACACAAGAAGTAATCCCAACATTCTGCCTAGTCTGGAATACCGCTGATACCTTCTCAGGCTTTTGTTATGTTTCACATCGAGACTCTGCGGTTCAAGCCTGCTGCGATTGCCAAGGTTCACAAGCTGGGCCCAGTGAGTACCATTGCTATCGCCGGGTTTCGACATTGACACCTAGTCTTCTACAGCTCGTACAACGCTTCAAAACAATGCGAGCTCAGGCCGCCGAGATACTGCGCGAAATGTCAACAGAGCTATTGAAGATTAGTGAGAATGCAGGTGGCATTGAAGCGCGCAAGGTTTTCGTCGACGCATGCGAACCAATCACAGACTCCGAACTGGTATGTTTTTTGTGAACTACCGAGTTTCCCCCAGCGGCTGATCTTTCTCAGATTGATCACGATTTTGTGCTCGAGGTTGCGAAGAAAGTGACCGATGCACGCAAAAAGGTCCACGAAGGGATTGGCAAAGGATTAGCCAAGATTTGTACTACTTATGCATGACGGACCTCTCCACCCATCAATTACTAGGATTATCACCATACTAGACATTTATTTAATAGAATCTCTGATACAATATTATATCCTCACCTCATTGCAAATTTCACTCTTGCAGTTTGTTTGTTCGTGTTTAGCCTGCGTCACGGTTCCGAGCGCGACGCGTCGAACTAGAACGTGCTTCGACCTTCCCATTAACTTTAATCGCACAACATCAGCTAACCATGAGCCAGTGTGAGACAATCACATTACCCGTTTTTATCCTTGAGCTCATCTTAGAGGAACTCCAACAGACAACAACAGCTACTACCAAGAGGGTGGAGGCGGCTTCGTGTCTCCTGGTGGAAGTCAAGGCGGTAGCCCAGGCGGGAATGAGGCGGTCAGCAGAAATACAATAACCAATTTCAGGCGCATCTGACCCTGTGACTCAGACAAAAGAAGCAAAACACTCTTTGCGGCCAGCAACCATACAGTTACTCTGGAAAGCGGACCAACCCCACTCGGAAGGTGACTGGTTCATTGACGGCCGCGATCTGGGTCAGGTGCGTGGATTTTGCTTCTGCTCAGATAAATCATGCTCACTTATACGCTTCAAAGGTTACTGTAGTTGCGCAGATAACATCGATCCAAGTGCAAGCAACGAACACCGTGTATATGATGGAGGATGGGACAGGGCAAATGGAAGCGCGTCACTGGATTGATGCTGATAGCGCGCAAGACAGCGAAAGATGGGGCACAATCGCGTGAGTCATTTATCGAAATCTTGCCTTCGGTTACAAGCTCACGCGTCGCAGTGAAAATTCATATGCCCGTGTGACAGGCAACCTCAAAAAGTTTGGCAATAAACGATACATCAATTCTACCAACATCCGATCTTGCACGGACCCTCATGAACTTTACTTCCACCTCGCAGAAGTGCTAACGGTTGATCTCATCCTGACCAAGGGCATGGTCAGATCTGCTCCCACTTTTAGACTCCAATGAGCTGACCTGTTTGTGTTCACAGCCCAACGCCCCTAATGCACCACAGGCCGGCAGTGCTGTGGTTCAAGCCGGTGCCTCAGCGTATACCACCCAAGCGAGGACGACAACAAGCCAATTTGTGGGATTGCCGGATTTGCAGAGGAAAATTATGGAATTCCTATCAGAGCAACCACAGCAATCGAATAGCGAAGGGGTACATGTTAGTGCCATTGTTCGCGGGGTCAGCAGTGGTGGTGGTGCCAACATGGACGCTACCAAAATCAGGCATGTAAATCCACCAATTAACATTAGGATTGTCCTTAATTTCAATACAGCCAAGCCCTCGACGCTCTTATGGATGACGGTAGGGTTTGCACGATTTTACTTCCGCATTTATACTCAACTACATCATTCCAGGTCACGTTTACACGACTATTGACGAGTCCCATTTCCAAATTTCTACTTGATCGTACTTTACGATATCTTGTCCGAAATGAGTTACCAGTTGAGGACTGGACGCTGGCAAGCTGCGGTTACAGTACTTATGAGGACATGTATGATTATTAGTCCTGGTGAATACCGTGACGATCACGACGTGACCTTGAACCGAAGCGGCTTGTTCGGCGCGTTTGACGCCTTAGCCGCGATCTACTAGTAGCAAGTGCCATACAGCTAGAGCGCACAGGCCCGGGGCACTCCCCATCGCTCATCTATACCATCAAGCTTCACCTACCTTACAGTCAATGTCTTCCTGGTTCGCATCATGGCTTCCAGGGCTTCCGTCAATCGATTTCAAGTTCGCTTTACCTTCTGGCATTCAGAAGCGTTTTATGTCTTTCGTTCTCAAGAAGACATTAGGCCATTTACTCAAACCAGGCCAGCTGGATGCTCAGCAGATAGACTCTCAGATAGGATCAGGATACGTGCAAGTGAAAGATCTAGAGTTGGATAGCGAGGTTCGCCTAATCTGAATTCTCTACTTCCCCGTGTATGCTTATATGCAACTAGGCCATCAGCGCCAGCCTCGCAGGCCTACCTGTCAGGTTGTTTGAAGGCAGCATCGGCTCTGTCACCGCCCGGATTCCTTGGCCAAACCCGCTCACAGGTACTGTGGGTGCCTCAGTGCAATCGTTGCACGTTGTATTTCATGTCATACCATCGACATCCGAAGCTCCTTCGTTCTCCCCCGCGGACCTGGCTGATTCCGTAGTGTCGGTTGCAGAGTCTTTCATTCATGAAGAACTCTCACCCCGCGAAGAAGCCACACTCCTGGAATCCTTTCACCCCGACCTAGCCGCCTCAGTGTATGATCCAAATCGGAACATCCCTGGTAGTATGGATCCTTTCCTGCAACCCTTGGATGACGAGGAGTATCGTACTGATACCGACCCAGCTGGTGTCTCAATATTTGCCACTCTTATTGAGCGACTGTTGGCTCGCTTTGAGTTTGATGCCACAGACACAGAAATTACGTTGGTTCATCCAGGTCACGCAAGCTTCACCTTCTCCATCGCTGAACTCCGATATGGGACCGAAGGCCCTGTCGTGCTACCAGGTACTCTGGAAAGCAAGGAGATTGTGCAAGTGGCTGGCGAGACTCGAAAGATGACCATCTCTGGGATAGCAGTGACAGCACGTAACCTTCGTCCCCCTCCATTACCATCACACTCCTCAACCACATTGTCACATTCCTCTCCTGCATCGCCACTAACACCCGTGTCCCCAAGTCAGTCTGCAACATCGACAAGCCCTTCCTATGCCTACACCGGCTCTCATTCAGCTTACCTGTCGTTGCCGGGATCGCCACATGTACAAACAATTCCACATTCCACGGGGCCAGAGTCATCATATCATTCCCCAGAGGGATCCCCAGCATCATCCTCGTCGTCTTTAGATGAAGACACGACTATGTTCATGTCCCAGTCCCTTGTTGAACTACCGCCGCGACCTGTCTCTCCCTCTGGATCGATGGCTAGTAGCATGTATCAGAGTGCGATATCTCTTTCCCATCAGGAACACACCGAAGTAGACGACTCTAGCCGTAGCAGAACTCCGTCCCCCATGCATCACCGCCAATCATCCGGTGTGCCAATCCAAGATTGGCAAAACGCTGAGCCCGAATTTGGAACAACGTCTCAGGCTGAACCCCAGGCTCAGGCTGAT
Source organism: Athelia psychrophila (assembly GCA_001630335.1). NCBI lineage: Eukaryota > Fungi > Basidiomycota > Agaricomycetes > Atheliales > Atheliaceae > Athelia > Athelia psychrophila. The sequence continues at coordinate 156,185 of KV417563.1, read as the reverse complement.
TCGACGCCTGACCCTCGGCCCACCTCTTCTGATTTAGAATCTCCTCCAGACCTGGACGAACTAATGCTTTCGTTCGGAGAAGATCCCATCGTAATTCGACTGACGACACCTCGCCTAACCACCACAACCCCTGAAACCACGGAAGGCTCTTCCCCCAATCCTTCGTCGCCATCATCTCTTCCCTCTCCTCGTTTCAGAGATGTGTCGCCTATCAAACAAAGTATGCAATTGACCGTGTCGGCTGGCGTCATTGCCTGCGCTTTCCGGGCGTGGCACATCCGAAGTTTACTAGGAATGCTGAGTGTATGGGAGTCACACAATCTCGTATCAAAACCGACACCTTCATCTGCAGCAGCCGCACCATCTACTTCGGGTCCGAACATATTCTCTTTGGGTCTTGAGGCGAGCCTAAAAGTACGCGCCGTGGTAATTCTGCTGCTCGCTTCCAGCGAGTCAGGTATCAGAGAGTCCAGCCCACAGTTGGCTGACTTCTATGCACGCCCGCTCTTCCCTCCACTCATCTTCCCAGGATGCGTGCGTATATTTTTTGACTCGATATCAGCATCCGGCTCGCTTTCAACTTCTTCAAAAAGCGGTGCCTCTGCTCTCTTGCAAACACAAGGACAATCGGTGCTTCTAAATGTCATCGAAGCCGCTTTTCTGGTGGAAGACGTATCAGCATTTGTCCTCACTCCGACAAAACGGTCAGGGGAAGATGAAACAAAGCTGTCAGCATCCCCCGTTTTGATTACAGATCCCAACCTTGCTGCACAGTACCCGATGGGACATTCACAACCCAACGCGCAAGCAGTGCTTCGTGACCAACAAACTGCGCCAAAGCTTCCTGAATTCCACATACTGGACTGGACGGATGAGCAGCATAGTATTGAATCTGTCAAGCTTTCAACTTGGCGCACGAAAGCAAGATCAAAGCCCTCCAAACGTCGCGAAAGTCATGGCGCAAGGGAAGAGGTCCCCACTTCTCCGAGCACGGTCACCGGAGATGAAATCACCACGCATGTACCTGCTATCTCCATCAGAACCAACATATCATTCCCCGTGGATACAGTTAAAACTCGACGACATACTTCAAATGACAACGTTGAGGTTACCATTGTCCCAATCCACGTTTTTGTTGACCTCGGGTCAATTCTGGGCAGTAAGCACGGATTGGCGTTCTTGGATGAACTTGCGGACGATATCAACAATCATCCCACACCTTTCAACGAGGCAGTTCTAGAAACGGACGACGATGAAACTCCGCATCATACACCTGCAGAGATAGAGCGTCAAAGGCTGGAAAGATTAGTGCTCGAAGACCTGGATCTAGATCTCAATTATCTTGTTCGCGAGCCACCAAGAACTTTTCATCAGGTTCCAACGACAGTCGCACCGCTAAGAAAGGTATGTCGACGTATGGCCTTCCGCTTAACTAGTTTGTCTTGATTGATCAATCGTTCTGCAGTCTCGAAAGCCAGACTCATCCAAGCAGATGAGAATGACTTTGAATTTGGAGATGGTGCGGATGCAAATTCGTTGCCCGCCTCCTCGTAGTCGTGCACCACGATCAGGAGCTTTCGTTGTCGATCTTCATGCCATTGCACTGAAATCTGGAGGTGATGTTGAGCGGAAGGGCGGCGCTAGATTTTCAGACCATGGAATTGCGTCTTCACCCCCACCCCGTTCCCGACAACCGGTCAGCCGCAAAAGGCTGTTATCTATTGATTTCCAAAGACTCTTGCTTGCAGGTTCTTTGGTTGGCGGCGACCGTGCGAGCGCAATATTATCCCTTGGGCCGTTGGCTGCTGCAAACGAGGGCCTCAGTGGCTTTGGGATGGGCGTATCACCAAGAATGCCTTCGCTGCTCGCTCCTCTCCCGGCTCGGATTGAAGTAGGTCGATCGGAAGGCCCCTTCACCATCAGCACGGTCGCTGTTACAGTTGATATTCCCTCAGTGCATGTAGACCTATCGAAGCCTCTGCTTGATGGTTTGCAGTTGTGGGCAGATGATATTTCTCAGCTTGTGGAAATGAAGTTCGGAGGGTCGACTTCTGACACAGACACGGAACGGGCTGACAGCAAGAACCCGAGCTTAATCGGAAGTCGATTTTTCGCCAAAAACAAGCGTCAAGGGAGTAAGAGCAGCGTGGAAAGCAGTACTCTGGACCCAGAAGCAAGTAGCGAAACGATAATAAAAGTTGTGATCCTCGAAGGTTTGCCGCCATTTCTTCATATTATCCCAACTAACTCATTGTGTCATCAGTGTTCGCTACAGTATCGGTTCCTCGTGAGGATTCTTCCTTGTCCTCCCGGTCTATGCACATCTCTGCATCGGATGTCGATGTTTTATTAGAGTTAAAACCGGAGGGCAAAGTAACAAAATAACTCTTGACATGTTGCTTATGCTGACTTTCGTGAGCAGGATGAGACTATAGTGACTCTAGCTATCATGGACATAAAGATTCAAGACACGTCCCCAAACGGCACTCCCGTCCCATTTCTTTCTTTGACTGCCGGCCGTAATCTGGTGAGTAGGATCTCTGACTCAATGACACCCACCCATCGAATATTTTATAATAGACTACGAGTCCCAAGCCGCTTGTCAAGCTTCGGTTTACGTCTTTGGTTGTGCCAGAAACCACAGCCAAAGAATCCCGGATCAAGTTAACATTATGGGGCTTCACATACAATGCATATTCAGACATTAAATGGACGTCCGATTTAGCCCGCTTTGCCAAGGCACCTCCTGGAGTAAGTAGTGGAATTTTTCCTAGTTGTGTAATGCTTTTTTATTGACCTCTGTAGGCGTTTGAATCCGTAATCCCTAGCGAGCGCACGCGAGTGAATATCACTGTCATCGAAGGCTCTATTCGTGCTTTAGCACCATCACATCCTGGATCAGCAGTACTCTACATTGGAGAACTCAATTTCATCACAGACATTGTTGGTGACTCCCCAGAGTTGGCTTTCAGCCTAGTTATTCCAGCTATGGCATTGCTCCTCAATGATGACATTTCCAACGCCAGTGAGGAAGGTCCTGACAAAGCCTCTATAAACAAGGGAGTTGCCCTTTGGAAGGTTGGCAGTTTAATTTTCTCATCACGCACGACTCTGAGGGTACCCACAGGAAGGTGGCTATGCTCTACTTGCTGAAATAGCCGATTTGGATATGACGTTCAATCGCCAAGAGAAACCAGATTCTCCTCCTGATATCCGGGTGCGGCATGCAGTATTACTCACTTGTATATAATATTCATGACAGCTCGAAGGTGGTCGTCGACAGAATTGGTGTCCGCGTACACATTTGCGCAGACACGGCACATGCTCTCACATCGTTCATAAGTGATATCACATCCGCCTTCGCACCTCCAGGCGATCCGTACGTTCATACTCTCTTCAAGCTGTTCGCAAAACTCATTCTTTGGACAGCGCCCCGAAACCTAAAAGGGTGCCCAAAACCGTATCCCAGCAACCACCTAGAAAGAAGGGCATTTTGGGTTGGTAGATCAACCATCCATTTATCGAGCGGCCTGCTAATCCTGTCATAGGTTCTATAGATGAGCACGCTTTTAGGAGAGTTCCAGAGGTTGGCCCAGCGCCAGACATGATCAACGATGATTTGCCTTCAAACTTGGATTACTTGGACGACTCGTTTGGAACAGCAGCGGGCCTTCGAGAGCTCCGTGATGATGATTTAGATGACTTCGGCCTCGACGAATCAGAGTCTGGCCGAAAAACTCCTACTCCCGGTGATCAGCAACTAGGTATCACTTCCAATGTGGGTGGAGAGACAATCAAAATTATCCGACCCCTCAACATCGTCGAGCATCACTTCGATGCTTTACCCCCGGATGCGGCAAGCGACAGTTCAGAGTAAATGCCAATGTTCTCGCACTTGACGCGGTCCTACTAATCATTTGGCAGGCTTGGAGAAACGACCTTGAGAATCAGAGTGCACCATTGTGATCTGGCCCTCTTCTTGTATGAGGGGTATGATTGGCCTCGAACAAGAAGGACCATCGAGGAAGAGATCAAAGAGATGAGGAGACGTCTAACCAAGATCAGGCAACTCGTTGCAACAGGGCAAACACAAGACCCTAGCGTTGAGGAAACCAGCGCTTTACTGTTTAACTCAGTTTACATAGGCTTGGAGCACGGCGTTGACGAGCTTGAACCAGGTGCCCTTATCGCTGCGATTGACGAGGAATTAGACGACGGTGATAACGAGAGCCAGAGCTCATGGCAGTCGCTTCGCCCCCAGCCTACGGGAAAGCCTCGGGCACGGACCACCCGTATCCACGGCAAACGCTTGACCCGTGCCAAAGGTCCCAGCATTGAGTTCAAACTCACTGGAGTAGACGCGGAAATAGACCATTACCGAACTGCAGAACCTCTGGTTTCAAGAACTCTTGCAACAGTGAAGGACCTTGAAATCTTTGATCATATCAAGACCTCGACTTGGCAAAAATTCCTCACCGAGCTCCGATCTGATTCTAAAGGCAACATTCGTGAGACTGACTCGAACATGGTGCGCGTGGAGTTGCGGATGGTTCGTCCAGTACCGAATGACCCATCAGAAGAGGCCAGATTAAGGGTGAGTGGGTTAAATCCGGATTTTTATAACACAACTCATCCACAGAAAAGGCGAAACTCCTGCCGCTTAGACTATATGTTGACCAGGACGCTCTTGACTTCCTCAAGAAATTTTTCAGCTTCAAAGACTCAGAGAGTGCACCCGCTCCCTCAGAGCCTGCTGATGGAGATATATACTTCCGTAAGCACCAGCTTAACAGTATGTACCCCATAAAGTCTAATATTTGCCTTCGCAGAACGAGCAGAGGTCTTTCCCGTGGATATCAAGCTTGACTACAAGCCCCGACGAGTCGACTATCGAGCGCTGCGCGAAGGCAAAACCATAGAACTCATGAACTTCTTCCACTTTGATGGATCAGAAATGACCTTGCGACACATCACCGTGTCAGGCGTAAGTCATTTCACCGACTCGACATTTTCGTTACTCACTCTACTCAGGTCACTGGATGGCCACGGTTCTTTGACCTGTTGAATGATATGTGGACGCCAGACGTGAAAGCTACCCAGCTCGTAGATGTGATATCTGGGGTCTCCCCAATTCGTTCAGTGGTCAACGTGGGTTCGGGAGTGGCAGATCTAGTGTTACTGCCTATCGCTCAATACAAGAAAGACGGCCGCATAGTGAGAGGGGTGCAGAAAGGTACCACCGCGTTTGTGAAGTCAACTGCTATGGAAGCCATCAGATTAGGTGCCCGCCTTGCCACGGGTACTCAAGTCATTCTTGAACAGGCGGAAAATGTCCTTGGTGGCCAATTCAAAGACTCCATAACTGCCGAGACTCTTCAGACTGCCCCAGAGGGCTATTTAAGCGATGAACTAGGGCTTGGAGACGAAGATGTTGCAGATATGATCAGCAAATACGCCGAACAGCCTTCGGACGTCACAGAAGGGGTGCAATCTGCCTACAAGAGCTTGCAGAGAAATCTGAACTCTGCGGCACAAACTATCTTAGCCGTGCCGATGGAGGTTTACGAGCGTCAGGGCAATGAGGTATGGTGTGCTCCCTGAAATGCTTTGATTGCTACTGACGCGAGTATTTGCGTAGGGTCCTGTTCGAGCAGTAATCCGTGCTGTGCCCATTGCAGTGTTGAGACCCATGATTGGCGCGAGTGAAGCCGTTAGTAAAACTTTAATGGGCCTTCAAAATACCATGGATCCCAACATCCGCCATGAGAACAAAGACAAGTACAAACATCGATAGACTCCTAATCTTTGCATATAACACATTACCACGGAATACTGTAACATAGAAATGCATTATACAACTATCTAGACACGGACGAGATAATATGACGGAACATCGGCAGAAGAGAGGACTTTGCGCACAGATCAGTCGATGTCCATACCCATTGTCCGCCCTTCGCCTGCTATCAAGGCACTTTTGGACTTTGCAGGCACTTTGATTTTGTGTAGGACTTTCTCTGACCCTGCTGATTCCACAGACATAGGTTCCACGAGAGTGACCGAAGACTTTGCCTCCAGCTTTTTCTTGCGGTGTGCTCGCTGCTTGTCTCTGGCTGCGGCCATCCTGAACGTTGCACCAAGTTAATGAAACGAACGAGGTATACATGATAATGTACGGACCTGTGCTTCCAGAAAGCATGTTCTCTCCGTTGCTTGATCTCTCCGACCCGCTTCATTGCTTTGAGGGTGGTGGATATCAATTCGCGATCGTAGCGAATAGGTACATTTCTCCGCTTTTCGAAGTCGATCGTGGAATCCTGAAAGAGAAGACAAGGTCAGACATGACCAGAATTGGATAAGAAAATGAATAGGCGTACTATGGTCATCTCCTTGCCTGCCGCTTTCCGGAAAGCTTTTGTCCATCTCACTTTTCTCGGATTCCGTTTCATTCTAGATGCGCATTCAGCCTCGATCTGTACGTTGCAGCTGCTTAATCAGTTACGAACTTGAAGTTTTTATGACATCTTGATAGATACGTTCAGCTTTTAAGTCGCCAATAGGATTAGAATGTGCTCACTTTGAGGTGCAGAATCGGAATACTTTAGCATCATTGCGCACGAAAGCAGAGCCTGAGGATATGAATGATCAGGGTATATTCTCGCAGTTCAAATCAAACAAGATTGACCATGACCCGGGTAGACGTTGGTCGAGCAAAAGTAGCACTTTTCGATACGCATGGCAGCTGTGAGTGAGGCTGGACTGTCGTCGATCACTCGGACTCGGAGGTGAAAAAAGGTATCTATAAAAACAGACCCAAACAGATCATATCCAAAATTCAATCGACCGTCTCCCGACTCTCGAGCTCTCGTTGTGAAAACAACATTAATCCTGACTTTCCAGCGCGTGTACTCTATTATTAGGATCCTGCCTACAAGCGAACACTGTCAACATCGCAGGTATCTTCCAGAAACAAATCCGCGACATTAATATGTGTCATAGCTGCCGTGCAGTTGCATCCCTTTCAGCTATACAAAGCAAAGATATCACTAGTACCCACAATGGCATGCATGTCCCATGGTTTTAGCTCTGTATGAAACCAGTCTACGTAGCTATGGAGGCTCTTCCATATCAATTACGAACTTCTTTCTCCATCTGTCTGGGCAGCAAAGGCTTGCGGCCTGAGAAATATCTTCTCTTAGGCCTTACATATTCTGGCATCCTGACAACAAGCTGAAGTCCACATTTGGCTCAATTCTCATTGAACCTGCCGCAGGATCGTTAAATCAAGCGTGCCGACATTGCACACATGGAAATGCAGCCGGTGTTATCCGACAAGATTAAGGCTTATGAGCCGACCAGGTTCTATACTTTTGAATTGTTGTGTGATTGCTGAGCAAACACATTGGACAGGGTTTGCGAAGCTCTTCGGACAACGAGAAATATGTGATATACATAAAGTACATGTCGCGAATGCCGGATTGCAATAAAAGCACGTGTAACAAGCCGCCTCCGCTTTAAGTAAGAAGGGTAAGTAGTATCGATCTTCCGCTTCCGCCCTGCTTGTGCAGAGGTTTATTCGCACCCGTCAATTGAAATGCCACCTCCGCAAAATTGGAAACTCTGCCTCACCATCTTGGCTCTCTTGGCGCACGGGGGATCTTTACATTCTTTTTTCCAAGGCCTTGTAAACACTAAATAGAGCGATCTACCATTCGGAATTTCGGATATACAGCATTGGCTGATCATTGCTCGTGTATCTTCTCTCGCCCTGAATACCACTGACTCAAACGTTTATCTTGTTGCAGATGCAATCGCGACCAGTATGGTTTTTTTGCAGGCAACATTGGCATCACTAACGATATCCATACATCTGCACAATGCGAATTGTGCTCGTATCTGGCCCCTTAAATTTCTCTAATTGGCGGTAGTTACTAATACAAGGGTAAAGTCCAGCATGCATTTAACTTTTCTTTGCCAAAATCGTGGCATGTGTTCTGCAACATTTAAAACCCTTCACCATCGCTTGCATTCGAGCTATGATGAACCAGCACTAGTCATTTAGGAGCTTTCTGTAATTTCAGTAAATGTTCATTACATTGATTTGAACAATACACTAGCATGATATGCAAGGCACGCAGGTCTAGCTGTGCCCTCTTCTGGCTGCTTCAAGACAGGACCGTTCAAAGCCATTCAACCACACTATCTCGATACCAGCATCCTTCATTTTTCGCGCTCCCTCACATTTCACAAAATCATCCGGCTCCCCAACACCAATGATACAACGCCGAACTTTGGCGGCTATCAAGGCATCGGCGCAAGGTGACAGTCCCGATGTTCTGACCGAGCACGGCTCGAGAGTAGTATAGACGTCTGCTTTCTCTAGTAATTCCTCTACCGTAGGGGATGATGGTGCAAATTGGAAGGCTCCTAGCGCAAGATCACTCAGGTCACGCGCTTTCGATAGAGCGTTGGCCTCCGCATGCGTGTTCCCTGGAAGCTCTCGCGAATAGCCGCAGGACAGAAGGATGGGCTTGTCATCAGGGGATGGCCAGCGTACTGTTAGCACGCAGCCCACGCAGAAAGCGGTCACGACGGGTTCACATTTCTCGGCTTCAGCGAGGGCAAGTTGCATGAATTGGGCGTCATCGTCAAGATCTAGTGAATGTGTGAGCACAGTTTTTGAGTTGTATCTGATTTGCGCGTACGTTTTTCCATTATGACAATAATCACTGTGTAGGAACAAGGGAAGTCGTCAAACAATTTGAAGGCGGTGGTGGAAGTTATCCAAGACTGTTAATCTGATCGTCAAGCACGCCGAACCGTGAGCAAGTCAACCGCATTGGGAACTTGACGCGCCACTGCTTTCACAAGTTTCTAGCGCCCGACTGCTGCTAAACGTTTCCCTCTTGACCCCCAACCACCACTATGTCTTCTCCGGGGCCAGATTTACCAAAACCTCGGAATGAAGAGGACGATCCTATGCAGGCCTCCGGCCAAGAAGATGAAGAGGGAGAGGGAGACGTGGTAATGGCCCATGGCGATTCAGACGACAGTTCCGACGAGCCAGAAGAAGATGCGGAGGAAGAAAAGAGAATTCGCGAGGGGTTTATTGTAGATGAAGATGACGATGAAGAGGAGGAGGGTGCCAACTCAGAAGCTGAGCGCCGCAGACGTAGGAAACGGCGAAAGAGACGGCACCGGAAGCCAGGTATGTTGTTTCGCGCTGTCCAGATCTCTTACTGTTAGGCTGAATAACATTATTAGCTGAAGAGGAGGAGGAGGGCCTTGAAGACGATGATCTGGAACTTTTGGAAGAAAACACAGGCGCTTCTTTCACCAAAGGCCGATTGACGCGTCTTCGGCGAGGACATGGTTCGGAATCTCCACCTGTGGCATCTTCGTCAAAACGCAAAACGGTGCTTGAGTCCTCGGATGACGATCTTGACAACGATGTCCCTCAAGTTGCAGACATTCTCAACATCTGGGACGATGATGGGCGGGCCGGTGATCGCGAGGACGAAGAGGACATGGAGGACTTCATCGAGTATGATGATGAGGAAGAGGGAGCAGCTGCCATGGATGAAGAAGAAAGAGCAGAGAAGCGCAAGGAGAAGCGAAGATTGGAGAAGAAGCGACGAGAGGCAATGGGAGTCAGGCCAGAGCTGGCCGGTATTGACGCCAAGTAAGCAAAATCACACTATCTCCACATTACCGTCAACGAATATTTCACAGCGCTTGGGCAGAGATTCATGATGTTTTCGGAGATGGTCATGATTATGATTGGGCATTGGAGGGTGACGATGACGCAGAGTTCAACGAAGATGCGCTCAAGCCTGATATGAAGTATCAAGATGTGAGTGTTCATGTTTCGCTGACTCGTCAAGCATGAAATTGATCACCGTACAGGTCTTTGAACCTTCTGTCATTCGGGCCCGTATGTTGACGGAGGACGACGATCTTATTCGAGCTCAAGATATTCCCGAACGCATGCAGCTAGCAACGTCCTCCCTATCACAGTCTTCATCTCTCTCGTTGCACACTCCCTTAACAGATGCGGACTTGGATGATGCAGCTGGCTGGGTTACACTTCGGATATCTCCCAAGAAAGCCCAATCATTCTTTGCCCCAGATGGCGAAAATACACACTTGCGAGATGATCTGGTCCTAGCTGTCTCTTACGCTCTTCGATACCTCTTCATTCAGGAGTTTGAAGTGCCTTACATCTGGACACATAAGAGAGACTACATCTCCGGCTTTAACCCCAAGGACCAACGCCAGCGGATTGAATTACTCACTCTGCCGGAGCTGTGGCGCATCTATGCGCTCGGTCAGAAGTATCGATCTCTCGCGGAGCGTCGCAGTGCTTTGGATGCGGCATACGCTCGTCTTCGCGTCGACGATAAATACTACGAAAACGACATCAGGCTGCAGATCGACAGCGTCGAGGTCGTCGCTGACGCGACAGAATGGCTAGCGATGAAGTACAAGGACAAGAAGCAGGACAACTTCCAGCTTCATTTTCACGATGACGAAGAACCAGAAACAAAGAAGCGTAAAATGCCTAGTCGGATTTCTGCCTACGAGATTGCCAAGAAGACTATCGTTTCAAAGCTTGCAGATGTGAGTTTCCTGGTCGCTTTTGTGAGGTATCAGTCTAACAACTATTCTCACTGGTAGGGTTTCGGTATTCGAACTCACGAAGTCGTGCAAAATTTCATTGCGAACACTCGTGTCCACTATCCTGACGATCAGGATTTGAATCCTGCAGTATACGCAGAGCAATTTTCAGATCCTGACGCAACAGTCCCGCAACCACCAGATGAACTTCTTCGCCGCGCTCGCATGATCCTGTCGACAGAGCTAGGCAAAGACCCCCTCCTTCGAAATTCCATGCGCGAGATCTTCAAGAGAAGTGCCGAAATCTCTGTCCTGCCCACGGACAAAGGTGTATCTAAAATCACAGAGCATGGGGAATTCTTTGTATGTGCTTTTGCGACCACCGTTACTCACTCACAGCGCTGATTGCAGGGCTATTCCAGAACTTCAAATACCTCCACCGCAAGAAGATCTCGGACATGCTAGATTCACCCCAATTCCTGGATATTCTGCATGCAGAGAGTCAACTGCTGATCAATATTTCTGTGGTCTTACCCGATGACACAAAGGCACAGTTTGAACGCAATCTGAATGAGGCTTTTGCCTCGGACAGCTATAGTGACACTGCAAAAGCTTGGAATGAAGAACGTTCTCGGGTGGTTCATGAGACTCTGGAGAACCACCTGATTCCGATGGGCGCTAAGTGGACACGGGAGTGGCTTCGGGAAGAGGTTGAAGATTATTTGGCGGCCCGCTGTGGCGACATCCTCAAGGAGGTTCGTGGCCTGTCCAAATTGGCTGTGCTCCGTACTGAATTTCGCTCTAGCGTATTGACTGTGCACCGTATGCAGGAGCGGGTATGAAACCAGGGGAAGTCCCATCGGTCCTGGCGGTGTCTTGGGGCAAGGGTGACCCTCACAAAGACGCGATCACCCTCGTTCTGATAGATGAAGCGGGTCGCCTGCGGGAGCACACCAAACTCGACAATCTGGTTGACCAGGATTTGAAAGACGAGTTCCAGGATTTGCTGAGCCGTCGGAAACCGGACGTCATCGTCATTGGGGGTTTCAGCATGGCAACCACCAAGCTCGCAGTCCGAGTCAAAGAAGTCCTTCGTGGCGATTCTCCCGATGGAATGTCAGACTCTCCACCTGTCAACCACGTCCCAGCATTTGACATACCTATCGTCTATGTATCCGACGAAGTTGCCCGCATTTACCAGCACAGCAAACGCGCCGCCGATGAATTTAGTGCGCTGTCACCCACGGCCAAATACTGCGTCGGTATGGCACGGTACACCCAAAGCCCCTTGCTCGAATTCGCTGCTCTCGGGTCGGACATCTCTGCGATATCTTTCGATGAGGACCAGCACTTGGTATAGTTCTTGGATCTCTCTCATAGCATGGTACTAATGTCCGCATGTATAGGTGCCAAAAGATAAGTTGCTATCCGCTTTTGAGAGGTCTCTGGTGGACATTACGAACAAAGTCGGAGTGGATATTAATCGCGCTCTGACGGACGTTTATTATCAACATCTTCTTTCGTTCGTGTGTGGTCTTGGCCCTAGAAAAGCTCAAGTTCTGGTCAAGAAAATAGGCGCCATGGTTGGTTCTTCCAAGTTCACTTTAACTAACATTACCTAACATAAATCTATCAGGGCGGAAATCTCATAAATCGCGATCAATTTATCAAAGCCAGCTTGATGACCACAAAGATCTACCTCAACGCTGCTGGATTCCTGCGCATCTCGAACGAAGCAGGTGCCCAGCCAGTCAAAAATCGGCATGCGGACGACGATGTCCAAGATCCCCTGGACGACACGCGTATCCACCCAGAGGACTACGAACTCGCACGTAAGATGGCCACAGACGCCCTCGAGCTCGACGAAGAGGACGTGCACGACGAACATCCCTCACACGTTGTCTCTCTCATCATGTCCGACGACGACAACGAGAAGAAGCTCAACGAGCTGAACCTGGACGAGTTTGCCATAAGTATGTACGAGGCTAACGAAGACCGCAAGCGGTACACGCTCAACGTCATCCGCGCGGAACTGCTCCAACCCTTCGCCGAGCCGCGCGGGAAGTTTACCACGCCGTCGGACCAGGAGATTCTCACTATGCTCAGCGGCGAGACGTTCAAGACGCTCAGGCCGGGACTGATCATCAACGTCCAGGTACTGCGCGTCACACCGAACTCAGCCGCCGTGCGCCTCGACTCTGGCATCGAGGGCATCATCAATGCCCAATACCTGCGCGATGAGAATGCCCCGGGGCGGGCGATCGTGAAGGGATCATCGATACCAGGCCAGGTCATCGAGGTCAAGATGGATCTTCCGCAGGACCACTTCTACGTGGAGCTGTCTGCGCGCCCGTCGGACCTTGCGCATGGCGACGATATGTTCCGGCGCGTCAAGCCCGACGAGCACTGGAACCACGCGCAGTACGAGCGGGACAAGGACATACAAGCGAGAAAGAAGCGCGCCGAAGTCGACAGGACGCGGCGCGTGATCAAGCACCCCAACTTCCACAACTTCAATTCAGGCCAGGCGGAGACGTACCTCGATAAGCAAGAGCGCGGTGATGTCGTGATCCGACCGTCTTCAAAGGGCTTTGATCATTTGGCTATCACGTGGAAAGTGGACGACAACCTCTATCAGCACATCGGTTCGTCGCTAATTTATCGTAGGCATACATTGTCTAACTGCGTGTATGTGTAGATGTGACCGAGCGCAATGCTGATCCGGCAGGCCAAAACGTTGGCAGCCAGCTGGTCGTGGATGCCACTCACATCTACGCAGATCTTGACGAATTAATCGTCAACCACGTTCAAACCACTGCACGCAGAGTTGAAGAACTGATGGCGCACGAAAAGTACAAGCAAGGCACAGAAGACGACCTTCGTAAGCGCTGTTGAGTTTGAAACATTGCCGTCCCACTCATTGCATCCCAGATCTCTTCCTTAAGAACTTTGTCGCCGCCAATCCGGCACGGAGTATGTATGGGTTTACGCTGAATCGCAAGAAGCCGGGCCACTTCTGTCTGTGTTTCCTTGCGAGCAAGGGGTCGACTGTACAAACATGGGTATGTGTGATATGCAATGGTTTGAATTTGAACTAAGCCTGCCTATAGCATGTTCGCGTTGCGCCAGAGGCTTACTACCTTTTCGACGCTGCTGCTGCTGGTGTACCTGAGCTTTGCGATGCTTTCAAAGTCAGGTATGTTAATCGCTCCATCCAGAACGCTTCCATTCCTAATTTACTTGCAGGCACTTGCACGAGTCGCAGAACCTGGGCGGTGCCGGCGGTGGCAAAACACCATATGGCGCAGGTGGGCGCACACCCGGCGGTCGCACACCAGGCCATGCTACTCCCGGACACATGTCTGTTCGCAACATTGGCAGAACACCCAATCCATATTCTGGCGGGCCTGCCAGGCCCATGGGCGGGGCTACGCCGTACGGCGGGGGCGTGCCCCCTCCATCTGGCTGGGGTGCGCCTCCTGGGGCGAACACGTATGCCGGGCATCAGACACCATCCGCCTATCCGCCTGCGCAGACGCCACGCCCGAATTATCCACCGGGACCACCGCCAGGGGGGCTGCCAGCAGGCATGAACCCCGCGCGTGCTGCAATGATTTCGGGGGACACTGCGGGGGCGGGTGGGGGTTGGGGCCAGAACTCATCTGGAGGGGGGGGAGGGTGGTAACAAATAATGTAGAATCTGGTCTCTTGTTTTGTTAATTACATTATCTTGCATACATATACAATCTGTATTACGGCGACGTCATCCCACGTGTGGCCGCAGCCGCAACAATCGCCTGCCAGTCGCTGCGCTTTACAGCTTTGTTTCTGACTATCACCATGCCTGCCGAAATCGAGATGCAAGACCTCAAGGCGACTGACAACCGTCAGGAAGCCGATCGTGAGAGTGAGAGTGAGGATGTCCGAGACTACACGATCACTACCTGGGCTTGGGTAGCCACGACCTTGTATGTTCTCCTCCACGCTCGCTTCCAATCCAAGCTGACTGTCTGCGAAGATTCTCTCTTCTCGCATTGTGTCTCATAATATCGCCTAGATTACTGCTGTTCGTCTCAGAGACTGCCAATGATGATGAGCGACGAACGGCGTTGACTCCCCTCGAATCATTCCTCGCGCTTCAATTCGGGATATTCCTGCTAGCCGTATCCTCAGCGCTGCTGCTTAACGTGTGTTACCTATTCTGTTTTCCTGAAATCACCCTAACTAGTCTTGATGGATAGATACCATCTGTGTCACCAATGCAAACGGCACTACACGAACGCAATGCATCTCCCACACACCCTTTGCTCGGCCCTGTCGCCGCCGCTTGTGCCCTGTCGTCCTTCATCTCCTATAATACGAAGCACGTCGGACCTTTAGCCATTCTGTTCTGCTTAGGCTCGGGCTTCGTTTCTCTCTGGAGCTTCTGGGTAGTCAGTCTTCCGCATACATGTTTTCTACATATAACTCGGCGCTCATCTCACTCACTCACTTGTGTGCAGGTCTTGTTTGCCGACTCCTCGTTGGTGTCGAAGAAGACTGGCGCGGATAAGCACACGTCATCGTTCATATTTGGAAACAAGGCCTCTGCGTCTGCTCAGAAGAAGAAGTGGCGGAAAGAACAAACTGGGAAGACACTCTGATGAGCACCAACGCCATCTGCACCTGTACTTACCTAGAATGCTAATATGTACCAGAATTCAACCGGAACGGTATGCCAATGGTTGGTCCTGTCTGAAAGGACCCATAGCAGAGGCCCTCGGCATGCATGCGCAGTGCAGTGCGCTGAGTATTAGTGTACATGATTGTCATTTTCATTACTTTTGCGAACAATGCTTACGTGCAGAAGAGAGATGAACGAGACGTTACACGATTGCCACCGCGGAGCCTTTCCACGACGCGTCTCCGAAGTCATTAGTGGCATTAATATTGCCAGGTCCCCGTCCTTTCGACGACCATGCCGTTTCACGCCAACAGCGCGGTGCCTAGGGAGAGCGACAGCGGCTGGGCTGGATTTCGGGCGAAAACCGCCCCTCAGGCTCCTCCACCAGCTGTGAATCCAGGACCTCGAGGATGTTATCGCGACCTCGACGCCGTCCCCGGTTCCGATGACGGACGCCGACGCGACGTGTTCGACGGTGGCCTCTCGTATGATGACGGCAGTGAAAGTCGGGTTGAAGAGCTCAGTGTTGAGGAGGTTGGCCGATTTTTGAAGTACGTTTATGCCGATCTTGGGTTCAAGTTTGATTGCTCGCTTACCATGGCCCGTTAGGATAACCGCACAGGCGGTGGAGGCCCAACTGGACGTAGATCGGGCAAACCACGCGTGCGCCAATCGAGCCCTCCAGACCCCTAAGGCGCACGAACTCTCCGCCGACGGCCCTGACTCCGGAGATAGCGATGATCTTGTAAATGCTGAGCGCGCGTGCATGCAGCGGCAGGAACAGCTGGACAGCCACGTCCGGAATCTTGTCTCGCTCACGCATTGGAATTTGGGCTATCAGGGGCCCGCCCATGTTCGCGACAGGGAGCAGAGTGTAAATGACATGACGCACTATGTTTCCGAGGTCAAGAGATATCTTGCCCGCATCAAACAGCTTGGTCCGCAGCTTGTGTACTCCGGTTCCGACTCTTCGGCCCCTTCTGGGGATGCGAGTGGACGCGCCGCCTCGCCCGATACGCCCTCCCAAAAGCGGCGCCACCCAAAGGATCACGAATCCATTGCTTCGATCAGAGGGCGGATACACCAGTGTACCGACTCTGTCGACGATCTGGAGGTCGACCTGCTCACCCGCCACCGGGCTCGACGTCGCTCTTCGGGCACCGCGACTACCATGATTCGAAGCGCCAAACTCTTATCCAAAGGGACTCGGCCTGCTACATCAACAGCGAAAGCCTCAGCGCAGCAGGACCACGAGTTGCAAGAAATGAACTCCCAAATGCGCAGCGTTCGTCATTCCGCACATTCCCTGCTATTATACTAAATCTGTTAGAATTACAGGCCATAGATGAGCTCGCCCAGCTCAAGCAAAAAAGCGCCCAACAAGCCACCCAAATGGCTGAGCTCCTAGCCGAGCACCGGCGCCTGGCTGAGGTGGCACCTGAAGCGCCCGCAGCCATTGATTATGCCCCTTTCGCAAAATCGCAGGTGGACGCGGTTATGGCTGAATTGTGTCAGCACAGAAATGAAGCATATGCGCAATTTCCGCGGGAAGAAGAGGCTCTTGAGAAAACAATCTCGATGACTGCAGGCCTGGCCGTACAGGCATTGAGCAAGGTCGGCGCTACGCCTGCGGTCTAGGAAGTGCAAAAAAATCGATTACACAACTCCTGCAAAGTAAAATATCTCCGTCATATATCTATCCTTACATGCAGTCACATTATTACTTGAAGTGCCGTGGACATTTACGACATGCTTTCAAGCGCAAACAAAAGCCAGGCGATAAATTAGACTGACAAAAATAATATCTAATGACCCTCCTCGGGCTTCTTTGAAGCACTGTTGACTCCCCCAAGGAGCCAAGATCCTCCTAATAACCCAAACAGAAGCCAAACGCCCCTCTGCTCCTCCTTGTCCAAGTTCCTCGAATGTGATTTCTCGTCGTGTGTGGTGTTGGTGGTCTCGATCAGGGAGTTGAAGGCGGCTTGCTGGCCTTCTGTGAGCTTCCCTGCCCGAAGCTCGGTAGGCACACCGATGTCATCGGCAAGGTCGCGCCAGATACTACCCGGTGTGGTGGGTTTGGATTCGGACGCGACCGCCGAGCCCTGTGCGTGCTCGTGTCGCTCAGATGACTCGGTTCCATCATGCAAGCTGTGCGAGGGGCCTCCACCGTGGTGCGTGGCAGCGCCGGCTACGACAAGCACCTGCGGAATGACCGGTTCGAGGGGAGTAGCACCAACGGCTTCATAAGGAGTAGGCTCGTTGATGGAATTGTAGTAGTCGGGAGCGAATGGCTGAAAGGAGCGTGTGGGTCAAGGGTTGGGAACATTAAGAGCCACGGAAACACGTACGATAGGCGTGGGCGATTCAGGGATGGGCTGCGATAGATCTGGCAGGGAGATGTTCGTAAACGCTGTCGAGCTGAGACGATACTCCGGGTGCGCATCGGGTGGAATGCCTGGCACAGGGCTGGATGCCTCGGAGCCCGCCGTGTCTATCCCTGCGGTAGTGGGTATGGTCGCGGCGGTCGACGCCTGGCGCACTTTGGCGGCAGTCGGCACCGGAGGGTCCCGCTGAGCAGACGACACGGCCTCTAGAGTCTTATCCTTTTCATTTTGTTGAATACGGGTGATCAGGGTTGACTTGTTCCCTTTCCTGAAGGGTAGAGTTCAAAAATTGCAGGTATGACGCGAATCGGGACCAAACACGAACTGGGAAAGACCTCGTTCTTTTGCGAGTTTCTTCAGATTGGCCACTGATTCATTCTCGTAGGTCCTTGTGAGCAGAACGGTGGAGACGAATGAGCGGGAAACCGAGGGGCGGGTGCGGAGAACTGCTCTGAGCATGGTCGTCGGGGGTGTTAGGGACAAAAAGTTGAGCGCCAAAAGCCTCCAAAAAGCATGCGCTTGTATATTATGCACGTGCTGTATGGACTCTCGGGCCGTTCTCTTGCTTTCCCCCTCAACAATCTCCCGA
Organism: Athelia psychrophila; assembly: GCA_001630335.1. Classification (NCBI taxonomy): domain Eukaryota; kingdom Fungi; phylum Basidiomycota; class Agaricomycetes; order Atheliales; family Atheliaceae; genus Athelia; species Athelia psychrophila. Next base: position 137,935 of record KV417563.1, on the reverse strand, counting down.
CGACGGCGACCAAAGGAGCGTTATCAAAAGATCTCAGTCGCAAAGGTATACAGGATCTGAAAAGATGGCATTGGGATCTGACGCGAAACGATTAATTTGCATAGCCATTTGTCCTGTAATCTTTGCCTCGTGTATCACGCGTGCCTCCGCACTCCAAGTGTGCACCAGCTATATGAAGAGCCCTGATGAATCTTGACCGCACACATACTTGACATCTTGAACCCCACGCCTTATTTTACGTGCCATGTTGCTTTCACCAGCGTAAGGCCTCGCTTTATCCTCCGCTTTCCTTACCTCCGTTGACCACGATCATCTCCGGCAGATCCACTAATGGCAGTCTACCCACTCCCGGAGGCTCATTCTGGGGCAAGTTCAAAGGAAAGAGCAACAAAGAGACCAACTTTCACCAGCAGCCTCAAATGGCGCTCCAGAGACAAAGGCTGCTCACCCTCGCATACGGTGATATGGAGACTATCCGGATGGTGAGCGCCAATGATCTCCAAGCATCTGAACGCCTCGTTGACCGATATCTTATCTTAGCTTCCCAACACTTATGCGGTACGCTGATCTTGACTTTTATGCAGCTTTTATGCAATATTCGGGCTGATCGAGAATACAGGAATTAGATGCCGTTGCTCGCGATTGGACAAAACCCCCACCAGATGCCAGCTTCAGTTTACGAGTGCCCGTCGAGTATGCGTCGCTTCATGCCGCAGTGCGTATCCATCTACTCGCTTGGTTTTTCTCGCTAACACAACCTCACAGCGGCTTGTTGCAGGGCCTTATATTTATGTACGTCTCCATCGCTCAAGAGATGCCGCCCAATTTAACCAATGGCATCATAGCTCACGGGAGAGGATTCATACCAGATCGCAGTTATGGGGGTGCAAGGTCTGCGTGTTGAGATAGGAACTGATGCCCCACCTCCCCCCGATGAGCCTCCGTGAGTTCCAAAAGCAGTCACGTTCCAATACATAATAAATCTAATCTGTTTTTGCAACTTGGCAGCTCTCCACCGTTCGTGTAATCTTCATGAAAATGCTTGCTGGCGACGTCACTGACGCTTTATTGCAGTCCACCTCCTGTGCTTGAAATGCCCGCGACCTTCAACCTTGAACTTGTACCTGGCCAGCATGTAGCCTTGGACACGACAGTGTCATCTGACGAACTGGATATGGCTCGCATGGAAGACGGAACCATGGTCGATGGATTATTCTGGGGCAAACTCCACATCGTGCACGACGGTGACAAACACGAAATGGAGTTCTCTGGGACACGGCTGCAGAGTGACGAATACACGCCCGACTTCATGTTCGACTCGCGCGTCATGACGAAACTCGCAGTGGCCGCAAAGCCGACCACGGCAAAATGCCATCTGAGCATTCTCGCGCCGAGTCAACAATACTGCGACGTCGTCCTCACACTGAGCCCACTTTGGAAACTCGCTGTTACATGGCCGCCCGCAGAATCATTGGCAGAGAACAAAGTTAAATATTTCCTGCGAGTGCATCCAGGAGGAGCACTGGAACATTTTGAGAGCGAGATGGTTTCTACCGCTTTGTATTACGAAGCACAGTAAGTCTCTCAGTTCGCTTCAATATCCTGTGCTGATCAGCGACTTTACAGACCAGATCCCACCATGGTGGATCCGAATGACTACATAGCTCCACGAAACGGATATGCCATGTCCTTCCGAGACTTCATCCCCCATCTTATGAATGTATTAGACCAACTGGGAATGTCCCTCCACGCGCGCACAAATTTCATCAAGTAAGCCATGCTTTTAGTGTACCCCCTGACTTACGCTGATCAAAAACATATTTAGCAACAACATGTCTGCGTTCTCCGCGCACAAAAACATCGCGTATCGATTCCTCTCCCCCAGTAAGATCGCTGCAGCCGTCGATATATCAGTGACCACAGATCCCTGCATATTCACGCGACTCTTCCTCATCTTCCGCGGACTAAACGACGACGATGTGGGCAACTTCGCCGGGGCCGGAGAAAAAGAGGCCATACAGGTCAACTGGCGCGAAATCGTTGGGTGGTCAGAGAACTCGAAGGACACGACACTGTTTAGGGTATTGGAGACCTCGGTGCTGGAAGTGACATGAGCGCGGTTTTACAGGGTTTTGTTGGTTTCTCTTGCTTTGTTATTCTATCCCCTTCTTTGCTATACATTTGTGTACTAGATACCCCTGCGTGGCCTTTTCCTTTCATTTCCGATTTGTGTTTCGTCTCTGTGTCTTGCGCTCTGTAACTGCCTGTCCTGACTCCTCACACACACCGTCATTTCTCTTCACGCAAACGATACCACTGCACCGTACTTATGTTGCTTCGTATCCTTAGTTCTCTCACAGTTGTATCGATCTTCCTCAATCTCAATATACGAATACACTTTTGAATTTTCATTCATGATCGCCCGAGGCCAACCCGAGGCCCCTCGGTGCCGCCGCGATCAACGTGACTGCGCGCACGTAACTTGGAGTGACTGAATCTGTGACTCAGCGTGTGCGTGATACTTCTCGTCATTGTTTCTTTCCCTGTCCCCCTACTTGATTACACCATGCCTAAGATCTCGGCATAGTAAGTGCTCTGTTATCAGACTTCTGCCGACTCGTGGACTGAATGTATAATGTATACAGTGAAATAGAACGAGAGGCTAATATAGCTCGTAACCGTGCCCTCCTCGAGCAGCTTGAGCTCAAAGAGACAGTCGCGTCGTTAGGCCTCCCCTCAGCTGCCCCGGGGAAGTCCACTGCCAAGCCTGTTCAGCCGAACAAAAGGGTCAAGCGCGAGCGGGAGGAAGCTGCCGCTCCCAGGCGTGCCAGTGCGAGACTGAGAACGGGCCCATATGTGGATCCGAATGAGAGTCCTAAATCGAAGAAGGAGAGGGAGGCGAGTGATCTTATGCTGCGAAATTACGCGATGGAACTTATGAATGTAAATAGGCTGAACAAGAGGAAGCCCGCGCGCGAGAGGCTGAGGAGGCGCTTGAAGCGGAAGAGCGGGCTCGTGCTGCTAAACGACCACGACATGACGACCTTGTGCTCGCGACACTAGTGGAGGATGCAGATCCAATGGATCTGTCTTCACTATCTGAAGCTCTGAAAGTGACGTCTCAGCCGAGGCGTGTCGGCACAGTGGAGGCTATGTCAGAGAGCCGCGAAGCCAGGGAAATCCAAGAACTCAGGGACAAACTGCAGGGCTTGAAGGTAGTCAGTCGGGCGAAGGTAACACAGGATCGCATCTACAGCGCAGCATATCATCCAGAAGTTACCAAGGATCTCATTTTCTTTGGCGGTTCGTCCACCCTTCGCTGTGTTCACGTATTGGAGCTGAACACTTGCTTAATAGATAAGCACGGCCAGCTGGGGATTTGGGATGCCCGTGCGCCAAGGGACGAGGTTGGCGATGACGAAACTGCAGAGAGCACTTCCAAGGATGAGCAAGAGCGAGGTAAATATTGGCGCCTACAGACGCATTGGCCAGCTACCTCAAAGTCGTCAATTTCATGTGTCAAGTTTGACCCAATTGATTCCCACAACGTGAACCCAACACTGCATCAGCCTTCCAATAACCTACTGACGCCATACATTTCAGGTATATACGAGCGCATACGACTCCACCATCCGCGCGCTCTCCTTCACCACCTCGATTTCCCGCGAAATCTTCCATGCGCCGGACGCCCTCATCACCTCCATCGACCTGCCCTCGTCGGGCCACGAGATGTGGGTTTCAGACTCGCTCGGCGGTCTTACCCACCTAGACCTGCGAGAAGACAAGACCGCGCGCCCGAGGTGGTACGGTCTGAGCGACCACAAAATTGGATGCATCAGCGTCAACCCCCGCGAGCCTCATTTCCTCTTGACCGCCAGTAACAGCAAAATGCTCAGGTCAGGACTCCATTCACATTCTGCATTTGACATACCTGAGCTGAACGGACGCTGCATGCAGCATCTGGGACGCGCGCAAACTCAGCACGATTCCTGTAGAGGATCTGTCCGCTGCCTTTGGCAAGGACGTCAGTACGCCTATAGATTTTGATTCTGACACGGTGAAGCGATTCTGCGAGACCAAGAAGGGCGAGGGCTGTCACCGCGGGGAATGGCAGCATGGAAAGAGTGCGAGCTCTGCGTACTGGGATCCTCGCGGACGAAACATCGTCAGCACGAGTTACGACGACTCTCTTAGGCGTGAGTAGGCATTGGCGGCATGGCACGTTGCGCTTCAGCACTGACGTACTGGATTGATAGTATGGGACATCGATACTGCGAAACTCAAAACCTCTGGAGACGCGACGTTGCCCAAGCCCTTCCGTCAAATCAAACACAACTGCCAAACGGTAATGTTATATGGTCTTTCTCTTCCCTTGCTGAATACTTATGGTTGCGCAGGGTAAATGGCTGACCATTTTACGGGCCCAGTGGAGCTTGAACACAGACTGTTACCCTCATTTCACGGTATAAGCTCTCCTTGCCTGACACACCATGCTGTACTGATTCATTCAATAGGTGGGAAACATGGAACACTCGTTGGATATATATTCTTCCAAGGTACTTGCCTCCCCTTGATTTCTGACGGCCCATCTGAAAATTGTTGAAGGGCGATGTCATTGCAAAACTGGCAGATCGATCCAAGTACGTCTCACCACCTGCTCACCGAAAAGACTCGCATTCACCTTGATTTGTTTTGATAGGATCACCGCTGTGCAAGCCGTGACATGCTCCCATCCCAATATCACAGAGCGCGCGGCGAGCGGTAATGCAAGCGGTCGATGCGTGCTCTGGGCGCCAGCTGATCTGGCAGACTCTTGAAGCCTCGAAGACGATGTTCTTGTGTGTAGCTGTGCTGTCGTGTTTTGTATGCTGCTCTTGTATAAGTGGAATGGATCATTAAATATCGTACATTAGCGGGAGGATTACTGATACATGTCATCCCAATCATCGTCATTGGTAGGTCTCGTCTGTGCGGTGGGCTGCACGACCTTCTCTTGCGCCTCTCCCGTACTCGCCACTGCCTCAGATACTCCCTGCCCCGGTTCTGGCAAAGCGGCTGGTTCTTCCATTACCGGCGCAGACGGCGGCACCCACGGTGCTGCTTCCGGCTCGTTATCCTGCATGATATCCCACATCTCGTCGTCCTCGTCCGGCGCAGCCCGAGGGGGCGGCGGAGGCGCCGACGCCGACGGCGCATCGTTGAGCTCAGCCCACAGCGAGTCCATCTCATCGTCCCCCACCGTCTCAACCTGCTTCGGCGCCACCCGCGCACTGGCAGCGGCCGCAGCCGCGCGCAATCTCTGCAGGTCCTCCTCTTCCTGCTCCTTGAGCAGCGCATCCATGTCGAACGCGCCCTCGTCGTCGTCGAAGTCGGTGCCCGACGACGGCGGCCGCGTCGGCTGGTCGAGCTCCATGTCCATATCGTGGTCGGCGGGCGGCGAGGAGGATTGCGGGGGCTGCGAGCGCTGGGGCTCCGCGTCCGGCTCGACATCGGAGGTGAGGTCGAGGATATCGCGGTCGTCCGCCTCTTCGGGCTTCTTTCCGTTGATCAGGCCCTTTACCTCGTCGCGCCACACACCAAGCGACACCTAGCAGAGTATTTAGCCACCAATGTGCACACAGCAAGGAACACACCGACCTGCATCCGGCGCGAGTGGCAGAGCTTCTCGACGGCGGCGACCGTGTCCTTGAACTGCGTCTTCGGGTACATCCTGTGCGTCCAGTACTGGTAGACTTGCAGCAGCCGGTTCAGATCCTCGGCCTAGACTGCGTCAGCGCCGGGTGGGGGCCGCGCAGGCCCAGATCGCGCGCACCTCGTGGCCCTTGCCCTTCGGCGCGAAGCCCTGCGTGCTCTGTATCAGCGCGGGGAACCCGCTGTCGCCCACGAGCCGCAGCGCGTCCATGCGCGCGGCCTTCTTCCGCTTCTTCGCCCCGAACTCGTCCCTGTCCTTGTCCTTGCCCTTGCCCGTGCCCCCCTCGTCGTCGCCCTCCGGCGCGGGCGAGCTCGACGTGACCGCGTGCGGCGTCATGCCGGGCACCGCCTCGCCCTCGTCGTCGTCGAGATCGAACATGCCATCGAGGGCCTGGCGCGAGATGCCGGCGGACGGCTTGGGCGCGAGCGCGCGCAGCGGCTCCTCGTCGTCGGAGTCGGCGAGGAAGAGCGCCTGGCGTTTTGCGGGGCGCTGGGTGATGGCGGGCTCGTCGTCGTCATCGTCTACGGGGATGGGGCTCGAGCGCTTGCGCGGCGTGGACGGCTCGGCGGGCGTGTCCCACAGGTCCTCGATCGACGCTGACATCGTGCTTCGTCGCGGTGGCAGGAGGCAGACGCGTTGGCGTAATTTGTCTGTGTTTAGCGCCCACGATCGCACGCAGTAGTTCCCCATGTATCTGCATTGATAAATGACCGTACAGTGCGCTATATAGTAGCGTATTTCTAAATGTTTTTTTTTCTAGTATCGCGTGTACAAGTAAGTGGTGGATCCCCGGAAAGATGTAGGTAAAAGAAAGGCAAGTATGCAAATGCAAAATACAGTGAATGAGTGAAAAATGCGCATCGACATCTAAGTTATATATGTGGCAAAAGGAGTAGCAAATAAAATCAACAGCCCAGATAGCGTCACAACATCATGCAGACCACCGCGCTGTCGCGGCCCACGCCTCCATCATGGCTCTCCCGTTCTCCCTCGCGAGCCCGATCTGCTCGTGCACGATGTCCGCCGGGTTCGGCGCGCGAAACCGCATCCCGCGCGCCTCGACGCGCTCGCGCAGCCCCGGGAACGCCGTGCGCACGTGCGCGTCGAGCTTCGGCCAGATCTCGTCCGACGTGCTGCCCGCGAGCGTGAGCAGCTTCGGCTCGCCCGTCGGCGCTAGGTCCGCCGCGAGGTCAAAGTACGCCAGCAGCGGCGACGTCGACTCGTAGAACGAGGCGAGGCGCCGCCCAAAGGTCGCGGGGTTGTCGTCCGGGCGCTGCGCGAGCGGCTCGCCGGTCTTGTCGTCGAGCCCCGCGACCTTGGGGCGGTTGTAGGACAGGTTGTACACGCGCCCCGAGGCGAGGTGCACCCAGCGGTCGGATATGCGGGAGAGGATGATCGAGTCTGGGACGTCGACGTTCACGACCAGGCTCAGGGGCATGTTTTGGGATCTGGGCGCAGGGGGTGAGTCGTGCGAGGCGTGATGCAACAGCCGAGCCTACCTGAGATGGCTGTCCAGGAGCTCCCCTTGGCGCAGGGTTCGTGGGAAGCCGTCCAGTATCCAGTGCTGCGTGGTAGATTAGATTCCTGCGCTGCAGCAGCCCTGGGGGGTGCACGTACCTTGTTTTGTAATTTATCCAGGTTCGTTGTCACAACCCTGAGGACCATGTCGTCGGGCAGGAGTCTCCCCTGCGCGACAATTTCCTCCGCTTCCCGTCCCACCTCGGTCCTGACGTCGCCATGAGCATCGCGACTCCTCAAACCCCGGTTAAAGCCGACTCACTTTTCCGCAATGTGCTGCCGCAGTAAGTCCCCCGTCGACAGAGAGAGGATGTCGTATTTTTGCACGAGCCGTGCGGAGAGGGTGCCCTTGCCCGCACCCGGTTTTCCAAACATCAGCATCCTGAGCACCTTGCGCTCGCCAGGATGTCGTACGTGCAGCCGTGCGGAGAGGGTGCCCTTGCCCGCACCCGGTTTGCCAAACATCAGCATCCTGAGCACCTTGCGCTCGCCATTGTCGTGCGTCGTCGCGGGGCGCAGGCTGTTCGCCTTGAGGCTGTTTGCGACCCACGGCTGGCCCTGCACGGAGGAGTGCGCGATGCCGCGGCGGGCAGCCAGAGCGGCGGGGCGAGCAGTGCGGGACGGGATGGAGACCATGGATCCGGAATGGAAAGGCGAGAGGGGAGGGGGGAAGCTGGTTATGAATATTGTGTGACTGACGCATATATAAGTCCTGACTGTTTGGGGATCTCCGGCCGCTGGCTGTTGTGATTTGACTCTAAATGTTGTACCTAATCTCAACGCAGGTACTTGGCCCCTGATTTACCCGGTCCACATCAAATGGGGCAATCTCAGACCATAATTCGCGTTGTGGGCTGATGTGGACTTGTTCATTTAATTCCGCAGAGCACAAGCGGCACAGTTTGGGTACAATATACAATGACAGTGGTGGGCAAAGAGGACCCCTGACTATGCCTCCAAAGGTCCGATACGAAAACGGCCCTTTTGGGCGACTTCCGTTCAGCGCCACATCTGGCACAAGACGTCCGCATCGCAATCGGACATAGGTTTTTTGACCCTTCGTGTCCGCATTTTGTATCGGACTTCGCTGGCGACCAAACAGGTCCGCATAATCCTTTGAACCTCAAAAACGGGCCAAGGTTGGACTTGGATTGGGAAATTGGGGTGTCGCCAAGGTGAAGAGAATGTGTGCGGGCAGGTGGATGCACAAAACTTGGACAATTTAACAACCCAAATCGGCACACACTACAGACGCGCACTTTCCCCGCGACAACCGTGGTAGTGCTACATTAGGAGCAGTGGCGCCGCGCACCTCCGAGTCGTGCACGCGCTGGGCGTCCGCGCGCCGAATCGGACCTGTGTACGAATGTGCCCCCCGCGTCCTGTATAATATCGGACCTCCTCGAAATCAAGGCCACCTGGCGTCCGCATGATATCGGACATACCATCCAAATATGACTCAGGGGCGTCCTCATAAATATCGGACCTCACTTAGGATTGTCAGGGGTCCTGGGCAAAGGGCACCCGCAGAGTTTCCGACGAGATTGCTCAAAATCACGGAATGATACGGTTATTATTCGGTGCTGAATCTCATGCCTCCTCGAAGGGAGTCCTTGACTCCTTCCGTCTGGGCCTCCGTCGATTCCGATGGGTAGGATCAGGTAGGATCAACGGCGAATTCACAGTCAAGGTGGCCAGAGAGTCTTCTGTCGGGTACTGCACGCAAAGGCTAGAAGGAAGACCGTAGACGGTCAGCTGTCGAATGCGCGTGCTGGTTACTCGGCCGCGGAACTGATTCTCGCTGACTCATCATCAACTCAATATCAGAGCATCGCAGCATTTACCTCATCAAAGCGCTAGCTCCGTTGACTCATGCCCGATCCGATTTACCTAAACATGCCTGCCCGTATGACTTGCGTATGCCCTCGGCAGAGTATTCAGTCATATCAACCTCTGTTGCATTAAAGTACACTAAAAGTAACGACCGCCATCATCCACAAAACCAAGTACCAAAGCCAGGATGAAGCAGCGAATCATCAGCGAGAGCAGCCAGAGGCAACAAGCCACAACAAGACATAAATGAGGGGACGGAGCGAACTACTTCAACTCCAAAAACAAGAAAACCGATACAGCGCCGACGCAGACCACCAACGCAGACCCCTGACAGGTCCTGCTTACGCAGCGGGCGCGGCGGCGGCGGCAGCGGCAGCAGCCTCAGCGGCCGCGTCGTCCTTGGCAAACTCGTGCAGGACAATGAGCGCCTCGTTGACCTTGGAGTTCATCGCATCGGGCGCCTCAAGAAGGTGCAGCAGCTCCGCGTTGTCCATCTCGAGCAGCATACCAGTGATCTTGCCCGCCAACTCTGGCTGAGCGCTGCGAGGTAGACACACATTAGTCAGGATATCAACACCGGCATCATGTATACGCACTTGGCAATCTTCATGTAGATGACCTCGCCGAGCATCTGCTTCTGCTCCATGGGCGACGCATTCGCGAGCGCCGCCGCGGTGATGTTGGGCGCACCGGGCACCTCAGGTGCGCCGGCTGCGGGAGGAGCACCCCCAGCAGGGGCCGCGCGCGGGGGAGGGACGCCCTTGTACGCACCACGGCCGGCACCGGCGACGGGTGCACCAGCAGGAGGCGGGCGGGGAGCGGGCGCACCGCCCTGGGGAGGGGGCGGGCCTGCGCGGGGCGCGGCGCCGTTGGGAGGAGGCGGGCCGGTTGCGCGGGGGATGGGGACGTTCGGGTTCGTGGGCGAGGAGCCGGGGCCGCCACGGCCGCCGCCAGGGGGGCGGGGGGGTCCGCCGCCGCGCTGGAATCCGCCACCGGGCATGCCGTAGCCCTGGGGAGGGCCCTGGGGGTAGGGGCCCGGCATGGGCATGCCCTGGCCGTTCTGGGGCGGGTAGCGGGGGCGGGGGGGCATCATGCCGGGGCCGGGCTGGCCGTAGGGCATCATACCGCGGCCAGCCTGGGGAGGGAAGCCGCCGGGGCCGGGAGGGTAGTACATGGGCCCGTTGATGTATCCGGCGGGGAGACCAGCGGCAGCAGCCTGCTGCATCCTGATCTGGTTGCGCTGCGCGATCTGGCTCTCGAGCTGCTGCCTGCGGACCTCGCGGCGCTGCGCAAGGGACACGTAGAGGGGCTTGCTGCCGATCATCTTGTTGTTCATCTCCGCGACGGCCTTGGTGGCTTCGTCGGGGGACGAGAAGCACACGAACCCGAAGCCCTTGGAGGTGCCCTTCTCATCGCGCATGACCTTGCAGCTGGTGACAGAGCCGTAGGGCTCGAACTCGCCGCGCAGCTTCTCATCATCAACGTCGTCCTCGAGGTTCTTGATGTAGAGGTTGACGCCCTGGTACTTGCTCATCTTCTCCATCTTCGCTTGCTCGTACGACCGGCGGAGCTCCTCCTCGCGCTCGGCCTTCTTCTGCGCGCGCGACACGAAAAGCTTCTTGCCGTTGAGCTCCGTGTCATGGAGCTCATCCACAGCCTGCGCGGCGTGCTCGTGATCCTCGTAATTTACAAACCCAAAGCCCTTGCTCTTGCCCTCCTCGTCCACCGAGATCAGCGCCGACGTGACCGGGCCGAACTTGACGAAGAGCGCCTCGAACTCGTCCTGAGTCACCTCAGTGTCGACGTTCTTGATGTACAAGTTCGTGAACGCCGCCTTCTGCTCGTCGATCTTGGACTGGCGCTCCTTGCGGGAGATGTGGTGCCCGACGTAGACCTTCTTGTCGTTGAGCAGCATGCCGTTGACGGCCTTGATAGCCGTGTCGGCAGCCTCTGCCGTCTCGTAGTGCACGAACCCGTAGCCCTTGGATTCGCCGCGCTCGTCGGTGGCAACCTTGCATGACAGCACGTTCCCGAAAGCCGCAAACGTGTCGTGCAGCGCCTACCGCTGCATAAGCCTCCGGTTCTCGCCCCATTTTTTTCCGAAAGCTGCTCACCTTGTTGTCAATCTGCTCGTCCAAGTTCTTGATGAAGATATTGCCCTGGCCCGTCTTGCGCAGCGCGGGATCGCGCTGGGACCACATGATCCGGCTGCATCGACGAGATCAGCCGCGGGCGCACACACATATGCGTTAGGCGCTCACCATGCACGGTTCTTGATCAGCGAGTAGTTGAGCTGCTCCAACGCCCGCTCGCCTTCGGCACCCGTCAGCACGCGGCCCCGGTACGCACACGCCGAGATCGCACTCACCATCGTTAGTGTTGAGGTAGTTTACATACGCATACCCGAGCGACCGACGCGTGACCGCATCGCGGCACACACGAATGCTGCCGATCCCTCAGCGCCGTATCCCCACACAATAGGAGCGCGACTCACCTGGCAACCGGGCCAATCATGTTGAAGATCTCAAAGAGCATCGCCTCGGTGACCGTGGGGTCGAGCTCGCCGACGTACAGCGAAGCAGAAGGGGAGGGCGCCACCGAGCTCTGCGGGGCGGGCGGGTTGTAGGGGGCCGCGGAGGGGGGGAGCGGCGCGGTCTCGGGCGCGGGGGCGGCAGCCTCGATGGTGGGCGAAGACATATTCGGGTTTTATGGTTTTGCTGGCTTGGGGATTTTTTGGTATTTTTTGGGTTGGATGGGGGGTCGTTACTGCTTTGTGTACTTTTCTGCGACTGTCCGCGACATCAGCCCGCGTTCGGGTGAGACGATAAGAATGTGACGGGAACGTACACAGAAATGAGGGACAAGGCTTTTTATTTTTTTCTATTTTTTCTGAGAGGGCTTTTTTGGGCTTCCTGGATTCGCAAAAGAGGATCATGAGTAACGGTTGGATGTGCAGGGGGCCCTAGCTTGGGGGATGGACATACCTTGAGATGAGGGTAGAGAAACCAAAATGCGCGTTTCGCACAGTTATTAGTCCCCCAATCCGCAGGTTCCCACGGTCGTGCACCTGCATGCCCGCGGCGGGATCACATACTGCAGCGTGGTCAGTCGCCTCAAGCATTTAGACGTCAGCAGGAGGCAGGGGTCCTGATGATGATCAAAAGCATCGTTTTTATGTGTAACATCTATGTCAGACCGGAAGAAGAGGGTTCAAAGTTCCAGCTTACAGCACCATGAACATCAAAACGCTCGCCAAAACATCACACCGCAGCAAGGCAAGGCAGGGAGAAGAAACAGTCCAATTGCCCGATTACATACTGGGATACAATTTTTGATGCTTGACACGATCGCCAGCAATAATTAGACAAGCATGTCCATAATGACACAACATTCATCGCAGTATAACTTGAACCCGGCGCTCATCCTCGTGTGAAGTAAGCCTTCGCGCCATGCGACGCCAGCTCGGTCTTGGCCTGCTCCATCGAGTGGCCCGCCGCCGTGTGGTGCTGCCAAATCTGTCCCAACCCCGTGAGCAACCACCGAGATTTGAAAGTAGGCAGAAATAGAAGAGGAACGCACCAAGCGATAGTAGTACATGTTCCCGAGTCCCTGGATGGTCCACCCAACTGTGGCCACTGTGCCAAAGATGGCAGCGATAATTTTCCCATGCGTGTACATCTGGATTGTGTTGATCAGGCCAGCGGAGCCCGTGCTGTAGGTCGGCATTAGCAACCCTTGTTTTATCCTACCAGTGAGTTCGCGCGGGTGCTTACCTCGGTATGCCAATGATCCTGAGTGCGAGAGGTCACATTAGCATAGTAATGAGGAGGGTGGGGGATGCGAGGTCTACGCACATGTAAACGCTGAAGAGAAGGTGGAAGCCACCGAAGAAGAAGTACAGATCTGCATGATTAGGATGAGGACAAAGTGCGAAGGGGGAGTTGCAGGGAGCTGGATCGAGACTCACAGTAGTACAAGGATTGCTCCTACATGTCACAGGTCAGCTACAGTTGTAAATGATAATGCAGCTGGAACGCACCTTCATGTAGCCATTATATATAGGTCTGTGAAGCCACCATTAGAATGAGAGCGGACATCGCATTGGGCGAATGGGGCTCACCGGTACCACAACAGAAACGATAGAGGCGCGATAATAAAAATGTACCTGCGCAAACCCACGAATCAGCCTCTTCTGCCCTCACTAGTAGACAAGACACGAACCCAAAGCTCCCACCAAGATCCTTCCCTCCATCGCTCGCCCCTTGAACCAGCAAAAGTATACACGCCACCATGTTCCAGAACAGTGTGACAAAGAGTACAAGCCATAGCTGGTATAGCCGCGTGATGAGTGGGCGCGAGGCCTCGGGTATCTCTTCGGAGATGTCGTGGAATAAGAGCGGGAAGACTGCGCAGCAACGTGTGGGTCAGCGCCGCACACAAAGTCTAATCGTACAAGGGAAAGGGGCGCACAAGGGGGCCAGTTGTTGCGCCCGTGGGTGCGGATTTGTTCAGTCTTCACATTGAGCTCAGCTTCGCGCCGCTCGAGGTCGCGCTCGCGCTCGTTTAGCTGGTGGACTGCGCTGGGGGCCGCTGGGGCGGGCTCGGGATCGTCGAATGGGTTGGCGTCGAGCGAGTGCGTCGACGCGAAGGGGTTCTGTGTTAGCGCAGCTGTGAAGTGAGTCAGTACCAGCAAACGCTAGTTAGCAGGAGGAGGACGTACACATCTTGGGTAAATTCGTGAGGGTCGTTGACTGCGTATATACTGGGTCTTCACGACGCCTGCGGACAATTATCGCCTGTGCCCTGAGTGGCGATACACCGGAGCCGTGAGAACATCTCGGCCGGGCGGTGCTAGACTCAGAGCAGCAGTTATCTTGCCAGTTCCTCCCTTTCGTTCACACCACATCCCCATAATTCGTCTTCGTGCGTACAGCCTGTGACATGTCCCTTCTCTGCCATAGGCATGATCCCACCTCAAGTCTTCCTGCCGAGGTTCTTGCCATGATATTCGAGACGGGCATGTGTCCCAAACGAGATCCTCAATATCATTTTGAACTTCTCGTTTCTCATGTCTCCAGCCGTTGGCGCACCATCGCGCTAGCAAATCCTACCCTATGGGTCAAAATACAGTACAGCCATACCCATGTTGTTATGCATCGAAGTCGCACCACCTCCAAAGCACGGATGGAAAGGATTGTAGCATATCTTTCCAGATCCAGGTCGATGCCTATAGATATGCGAATTGGGTGCTACTGCGAATATCATTTGCCCTGCGAACTCTATCCGTTAATTGGGGGCCACATGCATCGCTGCCGCTCATTCCGGATTTGGGGTCACGCGAATGAGGCTCATCACCAAAGCTTGCGACGGCTTCACGAATATATCTCACGTCAAGCAAGGCCCCTTCTCTTGTCATTTTCGATGACTGGGTCCCTCAAAGCACGCTCGCTATTCTTGGAATCGCTATTCCAATTTATAGCCCCTCGTCTGTTGTATGTGTCGTTACATGCAGCCCAAATGGGGACCGTACAAATTTCCTGTCTGCCTGCAACCGGATTGGTAGCACAGTTGCAACTCGCACGCATATGCATCGGTGACGAGGAGTCGTACGACTACTTTCGTGGTGTGCTCATGACTTTGAAATCACTATCTCACCTGGAGCTGAAGCTGTGCGACATTAATCAACTACCCAACATCGCGCCGCACCAATCACCTATAGTGTTGGCCACCGTCCAATATTTGCACCTTGACTTTCAGGAATTTCCTGCGGTCCTAGGTAGCCTCATTGAGTGCATCCACGCGCCATCATTGCTATCTCTGTCGTTAGCAGGAAGGTGCACGTGGATTGGCGGAGACTTGCAGGCTCTTTTAGAGCCAGTAGAGTCCCATTTCCCATCCTTACAACATCTCATCATCGGGAAAAATGTTTCATTTGCCTTGGCAGGATTCGACTTCCTTGCGGAAACACTCCCGCACATCGAGCGATTGACCTGTCGAGTTGACAAAGACTCTGCGTCTGGCGGAGATATCAATGACATACTGGCCACTATACTCGGTAACGATGATGAGGAGTGGCACGGACTCGATTACAGGCGATTATGGCCTCGACTACAAGCCATTGCCGTGTCCGCTTTGCAGGAACCTTTAGATGCTGCCGCGCTGCGCCTCAACATTCACAAGCTGCAAGAGGTCGGCCATCCGATTCGCAAGCTGTTGTTGCCGGCAGAGTGTGTTGGGGTGGAGGGCATCATGGAACTCAAGGAACTCGTCGACATCAAGGACTTTGTAGACGACTTTCCGAGACCATTCCAGCCGTTCTGAAGTTGGAGGTATGTCTTAAATGTGCGCATGCATGTTTGTACAATGTTGACCGAGACGCTGACAGATAAACCGTACATGCTAACGTCGACGAGGAGAACTACTGGAATTGCTGTCAGAGCATGCGAGGGAAGAAAACAGCCAGTTCGTACAGATGATTTGAATATATAATTACAACAGCGTGCGTCCGTGGTAGGTTAAGATAGTATTATAATGCGATAAGAGCCCTTAGTGTGCAGTATGAATGGTGAAGTAGGTAGAGCGCAGGTAGTGGTGGTGTGAACATGGCAGGAGCATAGCATATCATCTATAGATTGTCAGGCAATCTCGCTCAAGAACCTCCGCATGCTCTGTGCAATCTCCTCGGCTGTAGGCCTAGCTGTCGGCACATCTGCCCAGCACTGATTAATGAACTCCCACAACTGATCTGTCACATCGGACATTTCAGGGCGGCAGGATTTTACGCCAGTGTATACTTGCATCACAACCTGGGCATCGTTGAGAAGGTATGGGAAAGGTATTTGACCTGAAAGGATCTGAACAGCACGTCGGCTTAATTGTTCAACTATGGAGAATAATGAACACGCACCTCAAGTGTAACGCTCCCATAGGAATATGTGTCGCTGTGAATGTTAACCATGGGGACTGTCCCATCTTCGCCTGTTCGGAGCAGTTCAGGGGCTGCCCAGCGAATATTGCCGCCCATCGTCGAGGTGATGTACGAGGTGCCCTGAAACTCAGCCACAATGCTCGATAACCCAAAATCGCATAGGCACGCCGAGCCGTCATCAGTTATCAAGATGTTCGCGCCAATTAAATCGCCATGCACAACACCCGATGCATGCACTTTCAATAAATTAGATTGCTACTTTTCGAGCATCGCAACGGACTCACAGTAGGACAACCCATCAGCAACTTCGCACAGCTTTAAAAAAATTGAGCGATGGGGCGACACAGTCCAGCATGACATCCTTACCAACTGCAGACGATGAGCCATGAGCAGATCACCATCCCGCTTTGTCAGGTACTTGCTAATGCACCCATTCGCTAGCCATGGGCACACGAACCCGGGATGGGGTCCAAAGTTTGATGCAATGCCATGTAGCACTAGAACATTTTTGTGTTTCAATCGCTGCCAAACGCACAACTCTCGGCGAAACCTCTAGAAAAGAGGGACCCGCGTAAGCAACCGTGCTGAGCATCAGGAAGGTGGTCGCCCGACCCCCCGTAATCAGAATAGTTTAGCCGGGTCGTCCATGCAAGCTCTGAGGACTTTGATAGCAACTTCCTGAAGAAGAAGAAAGGAACTATCAGGAAGACGCCCAATTATATGATTGATATTTGTTACGTGTCGCTTTCCGTCTGCATCATACCAGTCTCCTTTCCAGACGGCGAAGCCACCCAGTGGTCACCAGTAGCAGATGGATACTGTTCTGCACGGGACACCTTGGTGGTTAAGTCAAGTGGTGCGTCAATTCGAGTCTCTGATGAAGGGGTTATCCATCTTTGTCAAGATATGGATGTGATTTTCCTTACCTCTAGATAACGTATGTAAATCTGCCAAAGGGAGCACTCCATCGGGGCTCTCGCACCCATCCGATGGGAAATTGGGCGCTGGCAGGGTGACCGATACTCTGGGCGACTTCGCCTCCCCCTCCGCTTCTTCAAGCTCTTAACGAATAATTGTCGGGGTTTTCTGGCGATGACAAGTAAATCAGATATAGAAAACCTCATATTGCTTTCCTCACATATCACCCAACCTGCAAAGCGCAGATAGCAAGGCCCAGGGTTGTACTCTACAATTGTTGCATATCTTTCCAGGCCAAGGTCGATGCCTGCGGACATGGATGTTGGATGCTATATGGAAGGTTACTTGCCCCGGAACTCTTTCCGTTAATTGGTGACCAATGGCTCGCTGTCGCTCATTGCAGATTTGGTGTGACGCGAATGAGACTCATAACAAGAGCTTGCGACAACTCCTTGGATGTATTTCAGCGTCCCTTCTCGTGTCATTTTCACTATCCGGCTCCAGAAAAGCACGCTCGCTATCACTGGACCCCCCTATTCCAATTCGAGCCCCTCATTTAACGATTTTGTCGTTACATGAGATCGAACTCGGCACCATGCAACTTTTCGGCCTCCTGAAATTGGATCGGTAGCACGGCTGCAACTCACAGGCATATGCATCGACTCGGGAGTCGTACGGTTACTTCCGTGGTGTACTCATGATTTTACAGCTATTATCTCACCGAGAGCTGAACCTCAGGGCGCGACGTCTCCGACCACCCGACATCATCACTCTGTCCCACCAATCACCCATATTATTGACCACTGTCTAGTATTCGCAAGTGGACTTTGAAGAACGTCATTTAGCCATCCACACGCCTTCGTTGTTATCTCTGTCGTTGGCAGGATGGCGAGGCAGGCTTGACATCGACCCAAAATAGGAGAACTAGTGGCATTTTGATCAGAAGCATGCGAGGGCAAGAAAGAAAGCAGGCAGCTCTTTTGCAGATCGTATCAATAATTTGCACAATCTATTGGCGTGAGTCTATGGTATGATAATACAAAAAAATGCAGTAAAAATTCCGGAATGTGATATGAATGGTGTAACAAATGAAGAGAGCAAGCAACGGCGATGTGAAGAGGGCAGGAACAGCAGAACAGCAACCAGCTGTCAATCAATCTCGCCCAAGAACCTCTGCATGCTCTGCAAAAGCTGCTCCACATCAGGCCTATCTGGTGGGGGTTCCACCCAACATTGGTTCATGAAAGCCCACAACTGATCCGTCACATATGGTGCGTTCTGGCTCGGAGGTCGCGGAGTTTTCTTGCCCTGAAACACTTGCCTGATGACTTGCGCATCGCGAAGGTATTCGAAAGGTATCCGGCCCGAAAGGATCTGAACGATGCTTCAGTTTACCATTATGCGGAGATGTTAACGAATGCTGACCTCAAATGCAACACTGCCATAGGAGTACACATCGCTGTGAGTGCTGACCATAGGGACTGCCCCATCCTTGGGTACATGATACAGTTCAGGGGCTGCCCAGCGGATGTTGTCGGGGATGAATGACTCGGACGTTCCCAGAAACTCGGCTGCAATGCTCGACAACCCAAAATCACACAGGCACGCCGAGCAATCATCGGCTATCAGGATGTTCGCCCCAGTCAAATCGCCATGCACCACGCCCGATTGGTGTACTTGCTGTAAATGAGATTGAGATTATCTGAGAATCGCGACGGACTCACAGTAGGATAATCCAGCAGCAACTTCGCACAGCTTTAAAGAAATGAGCAACATTGAGATGGTGTTCAAAAATGTCTTACTTACCAACTGCAGGCGGTTAGCCATGCCCAGGTCGCCGCCCCATGTTTTCACATAGTTGCTGATGCTCCCGTTTTTTAACCATGGGCTTACAAAACTGAGACAAGGTCCAAAGCTCGCTACAGTTCCATATAGCAGGAGAACATTTTTGTGTTTCAAGCGCTGCCAGACGCGCAGCTCTCGATTAAGCCTCTGGACACAAAGGAACTCGTGAGTAATCGCACTGAGCATCGGAAAGGCGGCCGCCCTACCCTCTGTAATATCGCTGCTTTGGCGGGGTCGTTTCTGGGAACTCTGATGACTTTGATAGCAACCGCCTGAAGCAAAAAGGAGCCGTCAGGGATACGAGCAATGCATAGGATGGTGTGCTTTACATGTGTGCCCTGCGCATCCGACCATATCCCTTTCCAGACGTCGGAAAATTCACCACCAGCGCATGGATAGTATCCTTCGCGAGATATCTTGTCCGTCAGGTCAACGAGTTCTAGCGACGCGTCAATTCAAGTTGCTACTAATGAAGGATCTGCGCAGTCGTTGTTCATGTTGACGATGGTAAATCACCTCGTGTTTTTCGGGGTGCGCTTGTGCCTGCGGTTTGAGACTGAGGCATCCAACTGCTTGCCCTCGGTGCGCTCCTTTGCTGGGGATAAGTTGGAGGAAATGCTGTGAGTTGCTGAGGCATCCGACTGCTCGCCCTCGATGTGCTCATATGCTCTGCATCACGCTCTGAAACAAAAGGTCAGTGGAGATCACCAGGCGTTAGATTCGTAGAACGCCTAATTGCCTGTTTCTAAAACTATCGCGGAGCCATCATTACTCTGAGCATTGCTACGTTCATTTGGTATTGGAGTTAGGAATGCTCCCCCTTTCCCAGAGTCGGAGTCAGCGTAGTGACACGACGATGATCGAGCAACTAACCGGATTCTATCGAGAGTGCATAATGGGTGGCCAGACGACTGATAATTTCACTCTCATTTGGGGTAGTCTCGTCCTGATATCAATGAACATTCCAGTTGAGCGACGAGGAGGATAAGGGCCTACGGGAGATAAGGCCCACCAATCACTCTCATGAGTAATGGCAATTTGGGCTTGTGTCTGCACATTTTAAAAGCTGTTCAAGAAGCGAAAAAAGACGCAATCCGGAGTAAAATCTAGACGAACCTGATCCAGTAAGTAGCTATTGATACTGTCGAGAGGATGGTAGGCCTGATGAACCATAATAAGTAAATTTCCCCAGAAAGAATCTGGTACTTACGCCAACATGTGGATCCAGCTCTTTTTCAGCCGACCAGCCATCAGCACTCTCCCGGTTTGATTTACCACCTCCTTGATAGCCCGCTATGCGGCTTAGCCACGACTTGCTCCCACTGGCAGTACCTGGAAACGATCTGTCCTTCTGTCGTAGGAGGCTGTCAGACTTGGAGTGGTCCGTAATCGATTCTGCCGCCACGAGTTCACTAGGACTCTGCAATGCCATCAGGCCTTCGCGAACCATGACTTTATAACCCCGAACGAAAAGGCACTGATTTTGCGGTTGCTTGACGTCAGGGCCGAGGGCGAAATCTTCAGCAGCGATGCTATGGCGAGAAACCGCGCCGGGTGTGGTACTCCAGGAGCAAGAGTAGCTGGCGCTGAGTTGGCCCTTAATGGCGGTGAATTGTAAGGAAAGTGACCCTGACGAGGAATATTTTTCGACGGTCGCAATGCCCCATGCGGTGGACCGGTCACATCCAGTGACGACGTACAGCGAACCGTTGGGTGCTTCGCGGCCTAATTCGACGTTTATGAATTCGTACCATGATAGGGCGTGAGTTATTGCGAATTTGCGGATTGCCTTCTTATTGTAGTAGTCCTCGCCCAAGGCCCCATCCGGCACAGTCAACACCGCAGTCTCAGAAGAGGAAGAAGTGATATCGAATCCAATCGTGCCAGCTGGGGCGGAGGGAGCGAATCTAGGAATTATCTCAATATAAATATACGTTATCAAATGTGCTCAAAGCTTACCCATCGCCGACACCGATGCTACCGCTGGCATCTTTGCTCTTTTCACAGTTACTCATGATCACTGACCCCTCGGCGTGTTTATTTTGGTTGCTCGCGACAGGCTGTCGACCCAGTTGCATTGGAACAAAGCCATCGGGCACTCCGAAGCAGTTGATCTCGCGATCGCTTTCGGCCCAGGGAATAAATATGTTAAACGCAAACTCGAACGATCCGTCAGGCTTAATGATGCCAACGTCCCCTATGCCGACTCCTCGTCTGCGATACTCGAGCGGTAGATTGTCTAGCGGCTCCGGGTAGTACATTGGATACCTATGCTTCTTGGGAAGTAGTCGTCGAGCATACACCTGGCTGTCAGTCATGGATGATGGCCTCTTCGTAAGTAGTAGTAGGACGGTTGAATGCAAACGGGTTCGTGGAAGTGCAGGAGACCGTCGGAAAGTGGGCGGTAAGAGTGCCTCAAGTATAAAGGGCGTTGTGCACGGTACAGCAACGGTACGACAGGTCGGAAACAGGTCGGAACTTACGTGGCAAGCAGAAGCGCTTGTTATGTATTTCGCTATGCAGTAAGGTCACAAGCTGTGCCGCCGGGTGCCGCATTCAGAATCAACGCGTAGCGCAGAGGAGCTGGCAAAGGTCGATAGGGCCCAGTTCTGTAGGAGTGGAATCTGAGATCCGAGTATCTGAGTCCCCAGTGCCAGTTGTTTTTGGCGTTCGATTCTCTGCTGGACGGAGAATTTTTGGAGAATTCCAGACAAGCAACTATAGTTGCGTACTACCAAACAGCAGCATACTTTAGATAGTACAACACCCGATAAGAATACTGGTATGTGACGTGAATGGTGTACTAAAGGAAGGACGCTAGCAATGGCGATGCCGCGGCGAAGTTGGCAGGAACACAGCAGACCAGTAACAAACAATTGTCAATCAATCTCGCCCAAGAACCCTTCCATGCTCTGCAATAGCTCCTCGGCCACAGGTCTAGCCGTTGGCGTATCGGCCCAGCATTGGTTAATAAAGGCCCACAATTGATCTGTCACGTAGTTCGTTTCAGGGCGGCGGGGCTTTCCACCCGTATAGACTTGTATCATAACCTGGGCATCGTGGGCAAGGTATGGGAAAGGCAGTTGACCCGAAAGTATCTGAACAATATTTTGAGTTGATTCATATTGTTCAAATATGGAACATAAGGAACACGCACCTCGAGTGTAACACTGCCGTATGAATATGCATCACTATGAGCATTGACCATAGGGACTGTTCCGTCTTCGGGCACACGAAGCAGTTCAGGGGCTGCCCAGCGGACGTTGCCGCCCATCGTCGAGGTCATATACGAGGTCCCCTGGAACTCAGCCGCTATACTCGACAATCCAAAATCACACAGACATGCCGAGCCATCATCAGCTATCAGGATGTTCGCTCCGGTTAAGTCGCCATGCACCACGCCCGATGCGTGTACTTGCTGTAAATGAGATTGATATTTTCCCCTGGGTGTTGCGACAGACTCACAGTAGGATAATCCAGCAGCGACTTCGCACAGCTTGAAAACGTTGAGCAACAGTGAAACATTTTTCCAAATGATACCCTCACCAACTGCAGACGATGAGTCATGAGCAGATCAGCGCTCCGCCTTTTCAAGTATTTGCTGATGCTCCCGTTCTCTAGCCAAGGGCACACGAATCCGGGACAATGCCCAAAGTTCGATGTAATGCCATATAGTACGAGGATATTTTTGTGTTTCAACCGCTGCCAGACGCAGAGCTCGCGACGAATCCTCTGGATACAGGGGAACCGTGTAAGTAACCACGCCGAGCATCATACTGGCGATTGGTCCTGCCTTCTGCAATTTTGACTGTTTAGCGGGGTCGTCCAAGGGGGCCTTAAGGACTTTGACAGCAACTGCCTGAAGAAAAAAGGCACTGTTAGTAAGAGATGCACTGCATGTGATGGCATGTATTACTTGTCGGCCGCGCGCATCTGACCACATTCCTTTCCAGACGTCGGCAAACCCACCATAAGCACATGGATATTGCCCTTCGCGAGATATCCTGCCCGTCAAGTCAAGCAGTACCGGTGATGCGTCACTTCGTACTAATGAAGGATTTAGATATCTTTATCAAAATATAGAGTGCAATTTCCGACCTTCTGCCCCTGGCTGTGCGTCATTACAGCTCGCGTGGCCGTATTCTTCCAAGTTCGTCGAGTTGTCCATCACGGCCGGGAGCTCTGGAAAGGTGCTTGAAGGCCTGCGCGCGCTTTGTGTAGCGTCATCTTGGACTGGTGCATCACTGCGGGGCGCAAGTATCCCGACACATGGCACGGTCTCCGCCAGCTCCTCTCCGCTTTTCAAACTTTTGAGCCAATCATCTACTTGACTGATCTGGACATCCACACTCCCTAAAACGGGCGATGTAATAGTATTCCGTCGCCCGGGCGTGTTTTGCGGTTGAGAACTATCTCCTACTCGACTTGCGGCAGGGAGAGCACGGCTACGGCCGTATGGCGAGGGGATGTGGGGATTATGATAATGGCATTTAGAAAGCCTTTGAAGGTCGTATGGAGGTGACGGACGGTCGAGGAATAGGCCATTGTGGCGGAGGTAATTCCCCACTTCAGAGACGTTCCCATTTATTGTGTAAACCAGTATTTGGAGGGGGAGGATAGGCAGTTGTATACATTGTTGATGAGTGGAGGATGAGCTCACGTTTGACACTCCCCGCCGCACTTTTCCATCCAAGCGAATCAACTGTTTAGCGAGCATAGGCCACAGCGTTGTTACAGCTTTCTGCTCGACCACACCAAATGCTTCGCCTTGCACGGCTTCACCGTTCGGACCTCGAGACCGCGGCGTGACGATATGAATGGTTTCTGAACTGCCTTGCTCGGCGGCATCATTGTGCTCGTGTCGTAGATGAACAGAAGCCCATTCCGGCTCAGTGGAACCGGGATCCTGTGGAGTTAGGTACGCCACTGGATCCAAAACTAGCGCGTTTACTG
This sequence comes from Athelia psychrophila, assembly GCA_001630335.1. Taxonomy (NCBI): domain Eukaryota; kingdom Fungi; phylum Basidiomycota; class Agaricomycetes; order Atheliales; family Atheliaceae; genus Athelia; species Athelia psychrophila. The sequence continues at coordinate 114,248 of KV417563.1, read as the reverse complement.
CAAGTTGGCCGACGCAGACTGGGGTTTCCACGTCAAGGTCAGGGGTTGAAGGAGTAATCTGTGGCACAGAAGGCGGGGATGGCGAGCCGGTGAGGTTAATGGCCTCACAATTTGTGGGCGCGGGCCTAGATGTTGATCGGGCCGCACGTACTCGCCTAGGGAAGCCCGATTCTGAGGACGCTGGGTTTGTACCTCCCCACATCCTACCACCAGGAATATCTTGGAAGACCGGATCCCAGCTCCGCTGCTTTCTTTTAGTAGGCGGTATATCCATCGGGCCACTGGATGGTTTCCAGGCTATTTCGGGGGCAGGGGGGCTTAGGTCATCGGGCCAAGTCATGTCGCGCACGCGAGAAAGGGCAGGTGGAAGGAAACGATGTCTTTACAGAATCACTACTGCTTGGCCTATGAAGTGGGATAGCGCGGATTGCTAGCACAGGTTATGGACACGCTGAACTTGTAGAAAGTTACAAAGCAGGATTCAGGTTTGAAGGCAGCCTGTGACGATCTCGGAGGGGTGGAGGGAACACGAGGAAGCCTTGGCCGCAGTTAAGGGCAAGGAATGCCAAGCGGCAGACGGCTGGCGCCCCCGGGACCCAATCAGTCGCACCTGCCGGCTTACCGGCGCATGCTGTGCGGGGTGGCATTCAATGCGTAGCGCAGAAGAGCTGGCAAAGGTCGGTAGGGCCCAGTTCTGTAGCAGTGGAATCTGAGACCCGAGTATCCGAGTCCCCAACGCCAGTTGTTTTTGGCGTTCGATTCTCTGTTGGACGGAGAAATCTTGGAGAATTCCAGATAGTTGCGTACCAAGTTGAAACCAACAGCAGCATGATTACACTGACACACTATGAGTCGCGAGGGTGTTCATCTCGGCTGGGAAGCTCGCAGGAGCCAGTGTGTGTGTGTGTGGCGAGGTGAGCTGAGCTGGCGGATGAACTTGAATGTTTGAAGGCAGGAGAACTTGGGAGAAGTGGCCAAGAACTTGAAGAAGTGGCTGCACACGACTCGGAGGCTGATGATCGCGTCGGGTTCCCTCGGCTTTTGTAGACATCACGTGCGCGCTTTGTTTATCAAACAGCGCGCGTCTTTGGTTTGAGCCAGTCACCTCTTCTTTCCTTTCAACCACCACATACCCCCCTCTTCCTCACATAATGGCCCCCAAAGTATGTTCTAACGCAGTTCACATGCGGAACGCACCCTGATTGTCTTCTATAGCCCGCCTCCACTGCTGGCAAAGCCCCTGCCTCGACCGCATCCAAAGCTCCTGCCAAGGCCGAGCCTTCGAAGGTCGCGAAGAAGACCGCGAGCAAGACCAAAGCTGCGCCCGTCGATGGTGAGAAGAAGAAGCGCAAGAAGGCTCGCAAGGAGACCTACAGCTCTTACATCTACAAGGGTGCGTCTGCTTTGCGGCCGTTCCTTCCTCACCCAGTGCTGACGATGGTTGTCCGCGTAGTGCTCAAGCAGGTGCACCCTGACACTGGTATCTCGAACAAGGCCATGGCCATCCTCAACTCGTTCGTGAACGACATCTTTGAACGGATTGCAACGGAGGCTTCCAGTACGTGTTCCTTGGCAGCTTATTTGCGTGTCGCCGCTCTTTCTAACGACTCGTTTGTAGAGCTGGCGTCGTACTCGAAGAAGTCGACTATCTCGTCACGCGAGATCCAGACCAGCGTGCGCCTCATTCTTCCTGGAGAGCTGGCCAAGCACGCCATTTCGGAGGGCACCAAATCTGTAACGTTCGTCGCCTTCACTTGCTTTTTCCGTGGCAATGATCTGATATCTCTCGAACTGCAGCAAGTTCAGTGCTGGCGGGAAGTGATTATCTCTTTTATAGCTTATTGTTATTGTATTATTGTGCATTATATGATTCCCCTTTACATCCATCACATGGAACTTGTGCAACGAGATGCGTTTATGGCAGCAGCACACGACCACGCCCTCAAAAGCCTGTGATGTCTTTGGTTAGCCGTGTCACGGAGTAAGCAGCACTGTAGCAACGTACCATACTTGTTGCCCGCCTCCTTGCGATTCCTCTTCCCAGCAGCAATCTGATCCTCCAGTGCTTCCCGGTTCTGGTACGCCTCCGCCAACAATGTGGTGAGCTGATGTCTTCCCCGGGCCATCTTGCCCATCTTCGCTCCCTGGATATTCATCTTTGGTGCCGCCAACTGTCCCTCCTTGGCCGCGCCATGCGTAAGTGCCTTCTTGTCTTCGCGGTCCTTGATCTGTTCCTTGGCCAGCTCCATCTCCTTCGCCATGTTCACTTCCTGTGCGCCGCCGTCCTCGTCGTAGCCCTCGAAGCCCTTCGCGGAGCCCTTTTCCAGCGCGCGGACGTGCGCATTGTAGGTTTTGGTCCACTTGTCGTAGAAGGTCTTGTAGTACGCTGAATCGTGGGCTGCCCAAGAGCCGGAAGGAAGCTGGTAGTAGCCTGGATACTCGTCTTCCGGCGTGGGCTCTGGGGGAGTGAACTCCTGGATGGCTGGGGCAGAGGAGAAAGATGGCGTGGCCGATGTGGAAGAAGTCGCGAGATGGGATGAGACGGGCGCCGCTGCGGAGGGTATTGCCTTGGGTCGCGATGACGAAGCCACATTGCCTGGCCATATGGTTAGTGAGATAGGAGCGGCATGCGATCAATGCATACCCACCTAATGAGAAGAAGTCGACTGCTGGCGCCGCAGACGCTTTGGGGGCAGCCGAGGGTTTCGAAGGCATGCCACCTTCCTCCAATGAGATATTCGATCGCCCCTTCTTCAATGACGGAGGCAGAAACGCCATAGAGCTCGATTGCGCAGGCTCCTCAGCAGTTGTAGGCTCGAGAGACGTCGATGCTGCATCGTTGTCCTCTACCACGGACGGCGTGTATATCGTTTTTGCGCGTGAAGTATTGAATACTAAACCAGGGCCTTTCCCGCCGCCCAGGACCCGCTCTGGGGCAGCTAGTACGGGCACCTTCTGTTTCGGCGCGGGCAGCATCCCAAGCAAGGACGATGCACCTGCCCCAGAGCCCAAGCGTGGTTTCTTCGCTGCCGGCCTTTCGTCCTCTTCTTCTTCCCGAGGATGATCTGGCAGACTGGGCAGGCCGATGGTTATTTTCTTGGGGGCCCGCTTAGTTTTGGGCGCAGGAAGGGACAGCGCAGATGCTGACTTGGGAGGTGGAAGAGACAGGCCGCCAGGGAGCGGCTTGCTGGGAGCCGTGCTGGTTGGTTGGTGGTCGAGCTCAGTATCACTGGCGTCGCTGCCATAGTCTTCGATACCGAGCATCATTGTTCAGTGACGGTTGAGCTGAAGCGTGCACGAGAAACAGGCGCCCGCGCTTTGTTTCCTCCTGTTCGCTTCAATGGCTACATTCTCTGCGTCCCCCGCACCGAGGCGCACTTCTAATAGGCACATTACTCCAAAGGCATCGCCCCCAGCCGCGTCGCGGAGATCAACGAGACTGGCGACGAGCAGACCGACGTCGCGGTTGGCCACGCCGGCGCGCACTCTCCCAGCCCCGGCCCAGGAGCGGCTTCCCCAGATCGCAGATGAGGCATCGGTCTTGTCCGGGATGGATGTGGACGAGGGGAGCGTGATACACTCAACACTCAAGTCGGAGAGCCTGTTCGCAAAGTCGGACGAGCTGTATGTTGCTTTTTACGCGAACTTGCCAGTCGAGGTCAAGCAAATATTGAAGAATGCCGGTGAGTGTCGTGTTTTCGGTGCTTGGATAATAGCTTATCCTGCTCCATAGATTTCTACGGAGAGTCGTACTCGGGAGCCATCGATACTGTAACGGGCTTTGCCCTGGTAGTCTCTGCGCGTACTTGTTTCGTGTGGCAGCACCATCAGGTACCATGGACGCGTAATCTCCTCCTCGTACCCCACTTAATCCCTTATATAGGCCCTTAAAGGTATCCCGACGTGCTACATATTCTCCTGCCCGGTTGAGGACTCTTGCCCGTACCATGCCCTTGTGCCATACGGCCAATCTCGCGAACCGGGCCTCATTCTACTCTCTATGAGGGGTGAAATCAGGTTCTGGGACAGCATCGGCATCGGCCTCGCGGGCGGTGAGCACTACTCGCCGAGTATGCTCGATCTCGTGGGGTCCGAGTACATCTCCAACTTCATTCGCGCCGATGTAAGCATGCTCTGTTATTTAACCCTTCATTCCTCTGATGTCTTCGCCAGCCCCAAACGTACATTGCAGCCACATCTTCAGGCCGCCTGTTTCGCATCACTCTTACCTCCTCTGGCGGCAAGAAACACCTCAACTCGCACGTCTTCGCCCGCCCCGCGCCCGCGCTGACCCTTACCAGCTTTCTCCCAAGCCTGTGGTCGACGTCGCCGGGCGTGCAGCCTGCGCCGGGAAATATCAGCGCAGTTGCGCTTGGTGGGGAGGATGCGGCCGGGAAGGAAGTCTGGGCGCTCGTGGACACGCGAGTGCAAATGTGGAATATGTCGACGGAGGGATGGGAGGAGAGTCTGATGGACGTGGAGATTGCAGAACTGGTTCGAGATTCTCTGAGGGAGACATTCGAGGGCATTTCGAACGACGACAGCGAGCTCGACTTGGAGTTGGTGGACATTGCCTTGGAGAGGTATGCATCCGTTTTGAAATATACGAGACAATGCTAAAACGAGGTCGTGATACAGCTCTGGCAACTTGGTGATCCTTGTTTCTTACGCGGGGATTGAGGAGACGTTGCCCATGGCCATGGACATGGGCTCACAACCGCGAAGGATATATGCGCTCATCCGGCTATCGCACCTGGCCGAAGTTTTCAAAGTGGACAAAGTCAACAGTGTGCCATATCAAAGCGTGAGTTGATGCCCTGCTCTTCGGTCAGCTTGACGCTGACTTGCGCGGGGCAGACTCTGAGTTCTGGCGCACCTGAACACCCACGTATCCAACTGGTTCAAAATGGTGCCTTAATAAGCGTTCAGTTTGGAGATGCGGTCGCCCTCTGCGCACGCGGTATGCACCACTTGGTATAGTCCTGCAAGGAATCTGCTCACACTCAAACAGACAATGCATATCAAAGCCGCCTAGAGCTCAAATCCAACACCGACCGCACGCTCGGCGTAGGCGTGATGGAGTCTGAGAGCGCTGTACTGGTACTGACAGCTGCGACCATGATGAAGGCGCATGTGGACTTGGATCGCGTGGAGCGCTTCGACCCTGAGTGAGTCCAATTTCGCTCGCTCGCATGCATGTCACTCACAGGGAATGTGGTAGGCTGGGTCAAGCTGGATTTATAAAGTCGATCATGACGCAGGCAATATTATATGGCTCGCTCCCTGAGGTCTGTTTTAATATGGGAGCGATCTGTGACCGTCCTTCTGATGTTCTTTTAGAATCCTCTGCACTTTAGTTTTCCGCCGGATGTTGACGAGGAGAGCTTGATGCTCGGCGCTGAACAGCTCAGCCAATCTGTTCTCGAATCAGGTAGGCTTGAATGTTATGCCTTGTCATGCGACTCTAAAAGGCTGCAATGTAGACAGCGAAGTGGTCCGGCCAAACCACGATCTTGGAGCACAACTTGCAGGGCGGAAAGATCGTCTTTCGTGGTTGATTCGGTTCATCAATGACAATGCGGTCCTCGGGAAGGTTCGTGCATCCTCCACAATAGTCCGGAAACCGAGCCAACCTTTGGCTACTTCTAGGTTTCCCAAAGCTGCAGACAACGACTTGCTACGGATGCGGAGAGATTGTATGCTTGCCACCAGCTCTGGTTGCGCCACAACGAGTTTCTCGAGTGAGTGCTTGTCGCTCAAATCGCCAAGGATGTGACCCTAACCCTAAGGCAAGCGGTGGCGCGACGCACAGTGTATTGAATGAAGCGATATATGCATACATGGAAGCAGTAGGGGAAGTTCACCACGAAGACGTTGTCCGGGCGTTCTTCAGGTACAGGGCAGGCGATATTGAGAATCTGCTCCCACACGTTGTGGAGGTAACCCGTAAATCAGCGTTTGAGCTGGGCAGGAGTCTAGCAGCTTCGTTGCCCGAAGCGAATCGCATTATCCTTGTAAGCCAGCTGTTTTGATTCATTTTCGAAGGGATATAACTGATAAATTATTATGCAGACCGTCCTCAAGTCGGCTTTCGACTATCGGGATTACAACCTTGGAGTGTACGGGATTGAGCTACCTATGTTCAAGCCATGGACCAGCCGAAACTCGGTCATCGACATTCTAGTGGGATTGTTTGATACGACCGCGAAGCTCGTCGAATCTCCATCCGAGAGCGAGACGGCGCGGATGAGCAGTGAGCCAAACATGCAACTACCAGAGCTGGCGGCAGTTTTGTACTCTTGTATTCACGAAAAGCTGGAGTGGTTGGGCAGGTGAGCATTGAGATGCCTACCTAGCATGGAACTGTCTAACAGAAATCATAGTCCGGCTGCGGCTGAAGATCCACGGTCAGAGCGGGAGAGGAAAGAGCTTCAGGAGAGGTTTGGTCAACTGGGCCCAGAGATCCTGGAGACTCTCCGTACGTTGTCTGATAGATGTGTGCTTCAGTCACCCTGATGTTTCTTGCTACAGGTTTGAACGGCCACGCTAACGATGCGTTTGCACTGGCGGAAAACTACCGAGACTTTGCCAGTCTTGCGTCCCTGTGTCATAAGGATACGGTTTATCCCCCCGAGCAAAATCCCAATGCCGACCGGATACACATGTACATCGAGAAGTTCAATGATGAATTCACGACGGAGTTGTATCGTTGGTACATTGAACATGGTGAAGACTCACGTTCTCTGCTAAGCATTCTGATGCTGATGCGAGGATGCGCGCAGGGGAATTGCGTGTTATTTTTTCACAGGAAGACGTCTATGGTGGATACATTGACAGGTTCTTCGCTGAACAACACCATCCTTCAATTTCATGGGTCAATGACCTAGGCAAAGCACGGTTCTCCGCGGCATCGCGCACCTTGTTGGAAGAGTCGCGAGATGCGGGTGACTTGCAAATGAAGCATGTATGCCATCACCTTCTTACACGAACGCGCTATTCAATAACTGATCTGCTTCCCCTTTAGTTCATGCTCAGTCTCGGGAAACTGTCGCAGCTGGCTCAACTACACGAAAACGACGCTGATGTCGACGAGGACGTTCTCGATTGTCAGTCCCTTTCTTTCGAAAAGGAGCAGTACATGGACGCTGACGAAATTTTCATCTAGCTTTCCACGACGATCTTGACTTTGTCAGTGTACAGGAAAAGCTGACCCTGGAATTCCGAACAGTCCCTGCTTCTGGACGGGGGAAGCAGTCCCTCGATGTACAGGTAGAGAACATCGCAAAGAAGAAGGCATCTACATTGATAGCCGCCGGAAAGACGGCCTTGTTGACCGTAAGAAGTCTTCCTCTTTCCTGGCCACTTTTTATAATTGAACATGCGTAGATTTTCAAAAATCTCGTCAGAGATGTTCTTCAAAGCAAAGCTCTGTCAATCGAAGACGCAGCCGATATCCTCACTTTGAAAGATAACACAGACTCGATTGAGGACTACGCCACGGCCCTGCATCTACTTGCAAGAGCCCAAGTCAGTCGCACTTCTTCACTGTGCATATTTTATACTCATACCTCTGCCAGAATATTCCCGACGCTCGCAAACAAACAGCCTTCCGCTCTATATGGCGACGCATATACATCCATGATGAGTGAGATGACTTTTTGGCTCTCGCGAAAACCTCATCTAACTGCTATATCAGCTGGAATACAATTCGGCAAACCTCAAATGTCACAGATGCTCAAATAAATGCTCGTTTCCAAAGCACTGCCCTCTACGCGACCCTGGTGGCCATCGTCTCCAAAGAGCATCAGCCAGAAGGCTACGAGATCTCGCCTACGCAGGCATCCGCGATCCCAATACCGCTGACCGTCTCTTCCCGCTGGCCTGGCTTGCCGCATGAAGAAACTGAAGCATTGATTCGGGATTATCGGTCTGAGAGCGATCACTTGAAGGAGCTGAATCTCGACGATGATTACCAGAAAGTAAGAGAATTGGTAGTCCACGATGTCATGTGGAGTAATTAGATAGTTGTCTGCTGTACGAATGTAAAAGTCTTGGTGGCGAACGGACACGTGATACATTTAAGAAGTTAATTACCCCTAACAGCGATAGTGACTACTAGCCTCCGTCTATCCCTGCCATCATACTTCTGCTTTATTGAGCAAACGATTGAACAGAGCGATCTCTGATACTATTTTCTCTGTCGTGCTGTTTGACTTAGTTCGAACGTCCCCATACCCACATCCTCCACATGCCGTTTGTCCGATGTTTGGCAAGTCAAATCACTCGTCTTTGCCGACCAAACCAAACTAATTTGTAGCATCACGACAGTGGGACGAAAAGTGTGGCAAAAAACATTCATCATGCTCGTTCATACATTCCGATAGTCCCGACTGGGACAAAGCTCCTCCTGCTCGGCCACGCGTTAACAATACGCCTTCCCATATGCCTGCCTCTTCCTCGTCGAAAAACTCCACTCCTTGGACTTCTGTGCCGTCTACTTGGGGGGATCAAGGTGCTACCAGCAATGGAAAGAGAAAGATATCAAAAGAAGTAGATACGTCCACAACTGGAGGCTGGGGGGCTGGATCGAATAGTTGGAACACGGGGGCGAGTGGCTGGGGCGCAGGATCGAGCCGGGATACAGGCTCGAAAGCAGCGAACACCCCTGCGGAGAAGACAAACTCTACAGGCTGGGGCTCAGCCTCGAGCGGCTGGGGAGAGAATGACTATTCTGCTACTTCTGCTTCACCATGGGGATCAGGTTCCGGATGGGGCGAGACCAGCGCTGAAGACTCTAACTCGGGGTGGAATACAACTCCAGCAATGTCGGGCAACCAATCATCTGGAGACTGGGGCAGTGGCCAAAAATCATGGGAAGATACTCTTGACACGACAATGCAGGTACAATCTCAAACCGGTTCACTGTCATCGTTTACCTTCTCACGTAGAATTCGCAGCCTCCTCCGGCTCCTCCGACGCCTGTGCCGCGGGCAGCACCTTCACCCGTCAGTCCCAAGATCCAAGCGCCGCCATCGATCCCTGCTGTAGTGCAAGACATTGAAATGGCGGATGTTCTTACTGCGCCCTCTCGGAGGGCTTCCATTAGCACTGATTACTCGATACGCACACAGCAGCGTCAGGTAACACAAGAATTTCCACCACAACCGCCCCCCACCAACGTCAGCGAATTTGTCAAGTGAGCATCTCATTCTCTTCTTAAAGAGCAATTGTTGACGCGCATCATCTGCAGACTTTTTAGCGATGCAGTCCAATGTCAAGTTGCTATTGACCAGGCAAAGCAAGAACAAGAGGGCTACAACAGGTACCTAGCCTCACCAGCGGTAGCGGCGCAGAAGATGGGAACGGCTGGTCGGAAGGTCATCGACCCTCATCGGAAAGAATTGGAAAGAAAGCTTAGGAAGCCAACCACAACCCTGGAAAATCTGATACTTAGAGTCGCCCAAAGTGCTCCTGCTGATGCGACGCCTGCAGACGTCAGCTCCAAGGTGGAAACGGTGCTAGATTACTGCAGCAGCATTAGGAATCTAGTTGAAGAAACCCAACCCGTTATTCGAAAAATCGAAGCCCTTGCCGCCAAGCCTTTACCAGTCGAAAAAAAATCTATGGCTGAAGATCTTAGCAGTGAAGAACAGATGTCCCCTGCCGCTTCGCTCCTATACGCTCGCATCAATGACCTGGATATTCGCCTGGATGATATGGAGGTCAATTCCCTACTCAGTGCCGTCCCCGAGCCCACAAGAGCTGAAGTTAATCGAACGGTTGACTCGAGGCTGAGAGAACATCGAGAGATGGAGACGCCTTCTGTTGAGAGCCTGCATGATTGCTTGGAGGGCGCAGACCGCGCGCAAGGCGATGAACTAGCGCGACAAGCTGGGCTTACTGCCAGCGCTATCTTGGCTCAACAACAGCAGAGGAACGAACGCAATACTATGATGTCCCAGTTAAGTGAAGTACGCACTTCGACGACCATGTTATTATTTGGGGTATCTGATTGCATCGGTCTATAGGCACAAGCGGGGTTAGCTGAAGCGAGGAATGTTGCCGACGCACAGGCAGCCCAGATCGCAGACCTAGTGGAGCAACTTCGAGTAGTACGCGAGTGCGCCGAACAAACTGCCAAGCCCACCATCGATTCAGAGTTGTTACTGGGTGAAGTGACAGTGCAGGCCAGGGCCGCTATGGAGAGCTACACAAATTCAGTGCGGAAAGAGCTGGAAGAGAGAGAGAGAATTGTTGCTAGTCATGTGTGGCAGGCAATGGAGCCGGCAAGGCAACTCATAGTTGGGGTCTGCGGGTCAATGTTCCCGCCAGCGTAGTCATGTCACAGTTTTGCAAACTAGTTTCACATTCAATGACAGTTGGTAAAGAAGAAGTTAATGATATGCCAAAGTACACAGGGATCCGCAGACAGAGATATCTCTTAATCCACGGTCCAAAACACTATCGACCGCCGCCCAGGCCGCCCAGACCGCCCATGCCTCCCATGCCTCCCATCATCTTCATCAAATTCCCCATGTCCGGCATACCCCCACCGCCTCCTCCAAGGCCTCCAAGCCCACCACCACCCATCTGTGACATCATACCTGATAAACAATTGTTTAGCGAGATTGTCCTGTAGATAAATGAAGAGCCGTACGTTGCATCTCCTCCATCTCGGCAGGGTCTCCTCCGCCACCCCCCATCATGGCTTTCATCATTTCCTGCATCCCCCCTCCGCCACGCATTTGACCTTGCATTTGTTGCAGCATGCCGGGTGGCATAGCTCGCCGCATTGCCTGTATCTGCTGTGGTGTCGGCTGACCGTTCACACCGCGGCCCTTGCCACCCGCAGCTTGCATCTTCTGCATCGTTTGCATCCTAATCTCGTCGTCAGTAGTGGCAAATTGATGATGAGAGAGAAACGAACCATCCATTCTTGCCGCCGGCTTGCTTGGCCATGTTGGCCATCATTCGATATTGGCACAATAACTCCTCGACCTCACGTACGCTTGTCCCACTGCCACGAGCGACGCGGGTGACCCGCCATGTCAAATCGATCGGCTTGCCGTCTTTGCCCATTTCCATAAACAAGGTACCGTCAGAATCGAGCTCTCCTGCTGTCATGCTGTCGGTGATATAGATCATGCGTTTCATTCGTAGGGAGCCTTCTTCGTCGGAGCCCTGTAGCATGTCTTGCGGAAGGCCGGGAATCATGGAGGCGATCTTGCTTATAGGACCCCTGAGAAGGAATTGTTTCAGCTTTGTAAAGACGCATCTATGTAGAGGACTTACATGTTCATGACGTTTTGAATTTGTTCCCGCCAGTCCCTGATGCTGAGTTTGCCTTCCTCGAGCTTTTTGGCCATTTCTTTTTGTTTGTCTGGATTTTGGATAGCGAGGTCCTGCATGTGCTCCATGAGACCCTGGACATCTCCTAATCCTAGCAACTTTGAGATAAAAGGCTGTGGGGAGAAACGGTCGAGGTCATGAAGATGCTCTCCAACACCAAGGAAAATGATAGGAGTTTTTGTAGCTGCGACGCTGCATAGAAATTCAGACGTCATATTCGAGTGCTTTTATGGCAGACATACGCAGATATAGCTCCTCCACCCTTTGCGTGGCCATCCATCTTCGTAACGATAATTGCTCCAAAGTTGGCACTTTCCTTGAACGCTTGACTTTGTGCTTCGGCGGCCTGACCTGGAAAGGTCAAGATATCAGTGATGCGAGTTGATTGACATAATTTGAATCTTACCAATGCTCGCATCCAGAATCAAGACTGTCATATCCGGCTGGACAGCCTCCCCGATTTGCACCATCTCCTCGAACAACTCGGACTCCTGCTTGTGTCTCCCGGAAGTGTCCACAATGATAACCTCAAAGCGCTCCTTCTTGAACTTTGTCACACCTTGGGCTGCAATGGATACCGGATCCGTTTCTGTGTAAGAGCCAAAGTAGGCCACTTTCGCCTTGGTGGCCGACTGTCGGGTCTGATCGAATGCGCCTGCACGGAAAGTATCCGCGCAGACGATGGCGGATTTGAAGCCGCGCTTCTGATAATGTACAGCTAGTTTGGTACATGTTGTTGTTTTACCATTTCCCTAGAATACCGATCAACAAAGTTCTCAGAATGCCGGGCGGATAGCATACCTGTAGACCGACGGCCATGATCACATTCGGTTGACCTTTCTTTGGCTTATAGGGTTCGACGCCAGGATCAACTAAGCTGACCAGTTCATCGAAGACAGCCTTTTCCAGAGTTGAGTTTATTTGTTATAACGCCGAACGATTGTGTACCTTCTGTATGAGGTTCTTCTTATTGGTCTCCTTCTCGCCGGCCACTTCTCCAGCTATTGATGCTTTGACCTTAGCCTTGATTTTCTGACGCAAAGAGGCAACCAGTTTGACATTTACGTCAGACTCAAGCAGCGCAGAGGTGATCTCCTTCAGTGTAGCGTCTAAGACCTTGCCAGTTAATCATCGGTCAAGAGCGCCGTCTCTTTCAATAGGACAGCAAACGCACTTTCTCATCGACAACCGAGGCCCGATTCAAAGATGAAAGAGCAGAATTGAGCCTCCGACCTAGATCTGCGAGAACCATGATCGATAGTGACTGTCTTTAGAGGTGTGAGATAGACACGACTTGGAGCCTGTTGCGGGATCGGAAGTTAGTACATCCGATGGGCGCTAAAGTTGCGTCGCCTTCCATTCAACCGCCATGCCTCCCAGCGATTCTGAAGGCGAGGAGATCGACGACGAGTTCGAAAACGGGACAAGCGAAGCGGAGCAAGACGAAGATGCTGAAGCCGAAGAAGATATAGACCCTCTGGATAACGACGGAGATGATGCTACTGAAGGAGATGATGTGGGTTCAAATCAGTTGTGCTGCCTCGCATTTAATCACCACCACTCAGGACTCAGCGTCAGAAGACTCTGACGAAGGTTCCGAAGAAGAAGATGACGACGAATCCGAGGACGACGCCATGGACGTGGATGGAGAGGCTCTTGCAGCTGAACTGGACGAGACTACTGGAGCAACCCCTGAGCGAGATCTTCGCCAGAACGATAGTGAGTTTATAATGAACAATCCACCATTCTGTTTTAAACTCCAAAAAGCATTCAATTCTCCTGAGACTGGTGTAGAACGCGAGCTTTCTCCTGCCCAGCTTCGTAAACGGACATTACTCCTTCCAGCCGGTGCTACTTATACAATGCCTCGGTCATACGCGGTAGTGGCCGTGTGCGCTATAGCTCATCCGACCCCCACACACGGACTAGCCCACTCTCTTTGCATGACGCACCTGTTAACTGGATCTGATGATGGTTATATTCGTGACTATGACATTTTTGCGGCTGTCAACGGCAACGCATTTCTCACTGCACCTCAACGACATCACTGCGGCGTTGTGGAAGGGATCATGAAAGCCGGACAGATACGTTACTGGTGGGAGAATCCCAAGCTAGGCGGGAGCGCTCCAGAAGAAAGTTCTATCGCACCGGTGTACAGTCTACTGCTGCAGTCCGACGCCTTGTGGTCACTTGCGGGAAGTAATGTGCGCTTGCTTCTTAATCAAATTTAAATGTTTCCCATTTAAGCCTCTTGCAGACAGGTCATATTAATCTCTCTACGGTGAGGCACGAGACCGGGAAATTGTGTCATGTGATGAATGGTCATCGCGGGCCTGTCTCCGCTCTTTCTATGGAGCATGACGAAAAGGGTTTTTTGAGTGCAGGTTGGGATGGTGAGGCGTTGGTAAGTGACAGCATTTGTTCATCTGGAACCCAGTCAGTGATATTCTGCGTCCATTCATTGAATTAACCAGCAATGGGACTTGAACACTGGCCAAATCGTCCGGAAATTCACTGCACACGGCTCACAGCTAGTGGCTGTCGCTGTACGACCTATCTCTTCAGGGTACTCTGCGATTCCTGCAGCCGCCTCGGGTGCCCAGGAGGATATTAGCGCCACTGGTGGCCGATCGGAAACTTTGCACAATGCACCCGACACCTCCGAAAGCGCCGAGAGTGTATTCATTGCCGATGTGCCTCCTCCCGCCCAGCCGATGGGCAAGCCTATCGGCGATATGGAACAGGCGCAAGACTCGGATACCAAATCGGACGTGTCTTATGATCCTCTATTTGACGATGAACCCGACGCAAATGGGGAGCCTGACAACGGCTTACAAACTCAAACGCAAGAGTCGTATGGACTAAGCGTACCTTCCCCTGCTAACAAGACACCTTCAACCTTGGCGGTACCCTCCACTCAACCGAGTGGACGCAATGCGTCATCTTCTGCAGCCGTTCCGAAAAACGCTCCGCCTTTGCTTGATCCTGTCGGCTATTCAACATTTTCCCCAAATGTCCTCATGACAGCGTCTATTGATGGCCAGGTGATTTTATGGGACAAGAGAGTGAGCACCCCTAAGAAGGGAGTGGGCCGTTTGGAAATGAGTGAAAAAACGCCGCCGTGGTGTGTGTCGGTGAGCCCATTTTCTAAAGTTTCGTTCGGCGTATGCTTGATAACCTCAGGTGTGCTGGTCTACCAATGGGGCGCATATATATGCAGGTAGGCGCAACGGTGCGATCGATGTCTGGGATGTACGGCAATTTGGTCGCTCGGGCATCGGGGGGACACCACGCCTTCTCAAAACCCTGCGAAACCCTGCGAGCTCCGGTGTTGTATCTTGCGTAGTACCATTCCCTGACGGCCGACACATTGCATGGTGAGTGTACCCACAACTGTCAATTTTGCGCCACCATGCAGGCTACTAAATGTTTTAAATAGTGCCTCGATCGATAACATCAGGCTGTGGAATGCTGCCGAAGCAGGCGAGGCTGACGCAAAGACCAAGAGCGGAGTTCAATTCAAGATAATTCCAGGACACCACGGGGGCTACATTTCACAGATGGGTGAGAGTTTTTTTACATCTTGGCCAACGGCGCGATCTCCAGCTAAGGCCTGCGTGGATTAAAGTTGTCGATCCAGCAGCAAGATTCATGGTTAGTGCTAGCAGTAACCGTGGATGGCATGGCGAGTCTACTCGAACCGTATTCGTGCACGACATAAAGCAAGTCCAGTGATTTGCCGCCGTACTTTGGTCGTACTGTTTCTATCCACGGTAACATCGACCCCGGTCTCTGCTTGACAGATCGTACGACAGAAGATTTCCAAAAGAAAGAATAAAGAGACCCTGCTTGTCACCTGAAAAGAGATTAGATTGAAAAAAAGAGATGCGGTGCGTATACGGCCGAGAATCGAGATCCAGATCATGGCGTAAGACTCCGCCAAAAGCGATAGAGCTCCTATCCACTCAGTATATAAGTTTGACAGTGATGCCCGAACTACGTCGGTTTATCCCCTCACATCCTGATGAAGCGCAAATACAACTCGGCGCCTCTGGATGACCCCGAGCTGACGTTCGTCGGAGATGACGACTCTGCATATTTTGCTGAAATACATGGCCGCAAGGTATGTATATGATGATGCGTACGAGCGGGGCGTCCATGTCACCGGTCTGAATAACTCGTGACAGGTGAATAGCATGAACAAGCGGTACATGCTGCCCGCAGACGCAGACGAAGTCAAGGTGAGTGCAGCTCTCCTCGGTGGATATTATTGCGGTCGACAATGAAGCCTGCAGCGGTCTGAACTCCACCATAGAATGATCAATTTTATTCTTGCGGGGGTAAATTACGTCGGGCCTATGAAGGAGATCCTTTCCGCGAACCGAGAGTCTAAGAAGTCTAGGATACTCGACATGGGCACTGGCGGTGGCAACTGGTGGGTGTCGAGAACGTGTCAGATTAGTTGGCACAGTTAAACTCATCATGACCTCGACAGGGCTATGGACATCGCCGATGAGTTCCAAGATGTCGAAGTTGTTGGCGTAGACTTGGCACCGGTACAGCCTCGGTATGTATCTTTTTGTCAGTTTGCATATTTTGAGGAATCTGAGATGTTCGCCCTCTCTGTTGCTGTCACCAGAGAGGTCCCTGTCAACTGCACGTGAGGGGTTCGATTTTTCCTGATTGTTACTTAAAACTGAGACATCCTCGCAGCTTTGAGCTATGCGACCTTGATCAATACCACATTCCCTACCCGGACGAATATTTTGACGTGATTCACGCAAGAGTGAGCCCATTTCTCGCCACCGCAATCGCGTACCACTCTGACATCTTTTTTTAATAGTGTATGCATCACGGAGTAAGATTTAACCATCAAATCCGCTCGTTTCTCCTGTAACCAACCTTCTCATCTAGGTGAAAAATTACCCCCGGTTTCTCTTGGAGGTGTCGCGCATGCTGGTACGTCTCCGCTTTTCGGGCTCGGGCTGATACCGCATTCTCACCCCCAGCCGCACAGCGCCCCGGCGGCCTCTTCATCATAATCGAGCCGGACACCGAGCCCATCATCAACGGCGAATTCGCGACCGACATCGTGCGGTCGGGACGGGACACCGGGATGCCCGGCTGGGTCGCCCTGTGGCGGCTGTACCGCAGCTGCCTCCGCGGGAAGGGCATCGACCTCGCCGCGCCCAGCCGGCTGCGCAAGCTGCTCCAAGGCACCGGCGCGTTCGGGAGGATCGTCACGCAGCAGGCGGACGCCCCCATCGGCTTCTGGCCGCAAGGTTTGTTCGTCGCGCGGGGGGTTTCCGCACGTCGATCGCTAACCTAATTTTTTTAAATTTTTAAATTTCGCAGACGATACGCAGCTCACCATCGGCCAGCTGTCGTGGATGCAGAACGACCTGCTGCTGCCGGGAATGCTGCCGCTGCTCCTGAGCACGAGCGGGAAGCCGGGGGACGAGGTCCGGACGCTGGTGGAGAGCGCGCACCACGACCTGTACTATCCCAAGGCGCAGCTGGCCACGCGGTTCCATGTGGTGCACGCGCGCAAGAAGTTTGAGAAAGTTTGAGGGCCGGTAGCACGGCAATGCCTGATAGACGTCATAGCGTAATTTCCGTAGGAGACACAAGGTGCGCGAGCATGCTGGATTCCGATAGTACAATCATCAATGCCAATGTAAGAATACACGTACATAGATATGCCTCATGTTATAATTCAGAAATCACCACGGGCACAGCCGGATTTCAGCGCGGCCGATTGGTGGCAGAACAAGACGAAAGTTGGGCCTTTCGCCTCTAGCCAAAGCGCAGAGAAAATGCGGCAAAATTTTGAGACAGCGCGAAAAGAGCCTGAGAGGCGACCGTGCCGAACTTTCTGCCGCCAAATGGCCGGGCTGAAATCTGCTGAAACCGGGCTGTGCCCGTCGTGAATTCGAAATAGATAGCCTCATGCATTCAATTTCGCGAATTGCCTTCGGTGTATATGGCATGTGGATGATCGTACCGGTATTCTTTGTATTGATTACTACTTAGCACCGACTGCAAAGGAATAATTGTGCCATTAGGACAACATTAGGATTAGTCTTGCCAACATCTAATCGATTCACGATCATCACCACCTGGACCGATTAATGCCAACCCATCGAGCGCGCGTATGTACAAAGAATATTCTAATTGTCACCCGCGCCACTGGTGGCGGCCGCTACACCGCCCGCCCCGGCACATCGGCCCCCTTCTCCGCCCACCCAATCAGCGTCCGCATCGCCCTGACCCCCAGCACGCCGCGCACGCCGCTTGCCGGGTCGAGCGCGGCAACGACCGCCTCCGCGACGTGCTCGACGTGGATCGGGGGCACGCTCAGCGCGTTCGCCACCGACGCCAGCGCGGACTCGGGGCCGTCGCGGCCGGCGAGGGCGCGCAGGATGCGGGCGGGCGTGGGAAATGAGGACGGGGCGGCGGCGTGCAGGGACGCGGACGCGTCGAGGAGCGCGGCGAGCGGGGAGGTGAGCGGGCGGTGGTGCGGGTGGTATACGAGGCCTGCGCGCGGCGATGTTCAGTATTCAGTAGGGTGGATGGGGATGGGGAGGAGAAGGAGGGAGAGGGAAGGGAGAAGAGAAAGGGAGTAAGACGCACTGGGACGGATGAACACCCCCCTGTAGCCGGGGTGCGCGCGCACGAGCGCCTGGATGCCCTGCTCGGCCTCGCGCTTCGTCTCGATGTACCGCGCGGAGATGAGCGGGCGGAATATGTCCTCCGCCGAGATATACACGAACGCCCGCTCCCGCTCCCCCTGCCCTTCCCGCTCCGCATCCCGCCCCTCCGCGACGAACGCCTCGCACACCCGCAGCGCCGCGTCCCTATTCAGCACCTCATACGCACTCCCGCCCGCGCCCCCCTGCTGCAGCGGATTCCCCCCGCCCCCGCCCACCATCGCCCCCAGCAGGCCCACGACGCTCCCCGCCCGCACGGCGCGCTTGTACGCGCCCGGATCGGGGAGGAGCGTGCCGAGCGTGTGCACGACCGCGTCCGCGCGGGGCAGGAGGTGCGCGTAGGTCGCGGGGCGGAGGGCGTCGGCCTGCGTCCAGGCGACGTGGGCGGCCCAGGCGGGCGTGTGGCCCGCGGGCGTGCGGTACGGGGCGCCGGACGAGCTGGGGTGGTGGGGTGGGGGGCTGGGGTTAGTGTAAATTTGGGGAAGAGCACTGGGGGGAGAGAGGCACCTGATGCTGGTGACGTCCATGCCGCGCGCGAGGGCCGCTTTGCACACCGCCGAGCCTGTGCATTCATTGCATGAGTACGAGCTGGCGGCTGTGAAGCGTGAAGCTGCGCACCTATGAACCCGTTCCCGCCTACGACCAGTATTTTCTGTGCAGCCTGCATGAGTGTGTGTGGCAAGGCAATAACTACTTATAGCGATCGGCGCGTCGCATCTACAGCCTGAATTCACATGTCCGATCTCACGGCAGTCTGGATTGAAATCGTGCAACACATTTTGTTTTGCGCAGCGATTGCATTCAATGCAACACTACAGCTAACAGTCTAGGGTACGTATACTAGCTAGTAGCTACGGGTACAACACGACTTCCAAGAACCCAGAGCGGATACGGGAAAACTGACTAAAACCAAAAGGAATAAAGGTAACCCAATGAACGGGCGGACGCTGGGTCAAGAGCGCGAGCACGGCTCGCGCTCGGTGCAATGCACTAGGCAGTGACACTGATATGAGAGAAAGAAGAAACAGGCGATTACAGGAACTCCCATGAGACTGCACACGCACACAATCCATCAGCACAAGCCCAACTCAAACACACGGCGCGGAAAAACTCACTGTCAACCTCGCCCTCGGCGATAGTCGCGATCTGCTTGAACGCGCCCTCGCTCAAGTCGATCGAGTTCGAGTTCTTGCACGTGGGGCAGTCGTCCGCGATGGTGACCGTGACCGTCTTCTGGTTGCTCGTGTTGGTGATCCGGACCTGCTTCCCGCAGAGCGCGCTCTTGCTCGAGCTGTCGCCGTAGCGGTCCTGGTCGATCGCCGCGATGAAGTCGCTGTCCGAGTGCGTGTCGCCGCACGCGCCGGCGACGCCGTTCTGCGTGTAGTACGTGGCGACGCCGCCGGTGACCGCGGAGCCGGTCGCGGCCGCGGAGGTCTTGGTGGAGGTCGCGTCCTTGGTGGAGGTCGAGGCGGCTTTGCTCGTGGTCGCGGCCTTGGAGGACGTGGGCTCGGCCTTGGAGGAGGACTCGGCCTTGGAGGACGTGGGCTCAGGGTTGGTGGAGCTGGTGTTCGGGGCGCCCTGGCCGAGCGCGCCGGCACCGCCCTTGGCAGCAGACGCGGAAGCCTTGGACGTGGTCGCAGCAGCGGACTTGGACGAGCTCGTGGGCTTGGCTGAGCTCGTCGGCTTCGCGGTGCTCGTCTCCGCCTCGCTGCAGTCTTCCGTAGGAGTGGCGGAGGCAGTCGCCGACGCAGCCGAGCTGGTCTCCTCGCAGTCCGGCCCGTACTCTGCGCTCGCGCTCGCGAGCGCCTTGGCGCTCGGCGTGCACGCGGCCGAGATGGCGGTGGTGTTGCTGGCGGCGCGCGGGTGGCAGCAGGTGGCGAAGAACGTCGAGTTGTGCTGGTCCTCGCAGTCGAGGGCCATGTAGCGGATGTGGTACGTCTCGTAGTCCTCGAGCTTGTGCGAGGTCCAGTCGGCGGGGGCCGAGGCCTCGGCGCGGGGGGCGATGTCGACCGGGGTGGGGGCGCGGGCGAGGGCGCGGTGGCGGGGGAGGACGAGGGCGGAGGCGGACGAGAGGAGACCGAGGAGGATGATGGGGAGTGCGAGCATTGTGGTAGTGTTTGGGGTGGGGATTTACGACGTGGTGTGAGTGAGTGTGGATGCTTCGGGAAGATAAGGGGGAAGCAAGAGAATGTCGGGGAGCAAGCTCCTAACTATGAGATCGCATTAGTATTCGGTCCATCGCATTGAAGGCAGGCACTCACAGGACGAGAAAAGGTGGGAGAGAGGGAGAAGAGGTAGATGAGAAAAACAAGGAATGCGTTGCTTGGTTTTATCTTGTTCGGCACTGCGGCCACATGAGATATCATTCTCCGGGTTGCCAGGCCCATTGTTTCCGGTGGACGCCCAGCATTTCTTGGCCCAACCATGCCTTTATTTAGTCGCCTCGTTGCTGCATTATTACCCATTTGCATCCATCCATAATAAATGCGATTGTATTTGCATAATAAATACCAATACGCAGAGGACGGGCTCGAGGACTGCCAGGATGGGGAGAAGGTTAGCGTTCGCGACCATGTGCCGCGGCCTACCGTGGCTGTCCACAGTCCAGACAAGTGGAGTAAAAATAAATCTCGTAATAAAAATGGCACAATACGGCAGCCGGCTGGGACCGTCTCTCTCTAACGAAATACCCTATTGGCCAGATGTGCCTCAAGTGTGCCTTGCCATCGCCAGAAACCCCCGACAATCACTCGTCAAGAGCTTGAAAAAACGGCGCTGGCAACCGCAGCACTGGGTAGCGTTGATGAACCGGCGAGGATCCGCTGGCATGCCGCTGTCAACGGTATGGCGGGTCCGTTGCAGTCACGCTTCGACTGGGAATTCCCGGCCGCTTGCCTTTAGAAATTTGAAACAACCTCAACAAGTTCAACTCTGTTCGCGTTCCTGGCACCCACCGCTGCCCGCCCAGTCACCTGCTGTGCCAGCCCGGAATATGCAAAACTGTGGCAGTCTGCGAATATTCTATGGTCGGTACGAAAGAGTTTTACCGTAAACTTGAATGCCAGTCTGGTGTCCAGCTACCACTTTGATATCATTTCTTCGGCAACTTTGATTGAACTGGCTGGCTTTTATGTACTGGTGCATCTGACGGCTCCAGCTTGCGCGTAGACGAATTCTGGGGCACCCGGCACAGCATGCGCCGGTCGGGCTGCAGCGAACACCTTAGTAGGCAAGCGCGTCCCGGGTGTCTGCCGTACAATGTTGGGGCCCTCGCTCGATTCCACGCAGTTCCACGCTCCCGCCCCAACCCTCCGCGACCACTACTTGGCTGGCGTCAATCCGAGTATCGCCTTCTGCCTTCTGCCTTCTGCCTTTTCTCTCTCCGCGCTGGCCTGGGCATACTTAAGCCAAGCAGTGTGATTGAGAGAAGACAGTACTCTCTTCCCACATCGCCGTCCTCCCGCACAACATGGCTTCACGCTGGAATTCACACCTTCGGCAGAACGGGACCAGGCAGCAGAGCTTGGGGCTGGTCCTCCGAGAGGGTCCTCGCGGTGGGTTGTGGGGCGCCACAACCCCGGTGGCCTCACATCCAGGCTTCTCAAGTCCGGGCACCGCAGATCTATACGCCGGTGAGTTTCCTGGCAGCGTCGACGCTCGCCGACGGCCGCATGCCCAGTTTTAACGGTGCTCTGCAGAGTCCTATGGGGCCCAATCAGCCCAAAGTGTATCTACCTACGCGGTGCCCCGCAACAGCGTCAGCGACAGCCTCAACCTCGGTGATTACCCGGACCTCCGCGCCCCCACCGAGCAATGCCCGACGCCCTACGAATATAGGCAGGGTTATGGGAGCAGCCGGATGCCTCCGCCACTCCCGGTATCTCCTCCAACCACCCCGCAGCATATGAGCGCGCCGAGGGCGAGCAGTCGGGTGCCTCAGCATCTCACAGCATCTCCGCCAACCACCCCCCAGCACAGGAGCGCACTGAGGGTGAGCAACTGGGTGCTCCAGCAGCTCCCGGTATCTCCTCCAAACACCCCGCAGCATAGGAGCGCGCCGAGGGCGAGCAGTCGGATGCCGCAACTCCCAGCATCTCCTCCACACACCCTTCAACATATGAGCGCACTGAGGGCGAGCAGTTGGGTGCTGCAACTCGCAGTATCTCCTCCAAACACCCCCGAGCATACGAGTGCACCGAGGGCAAGCAGTCGGATGCCTCAGCAGCTCCCGGTATCTCCTCCAACCACCCCCCAGCATATGAGCGCACCGAGGGCAAGCAGTCGGATGCCTCAGCAGCTCCCGGCATCTCCTCCAAACACCCCCCAGCGTATGAGTGCACCGAGGGCGAGCAGTCGGATGCCTCAGCAACTCTTAGTATCTCCTCCAAGCACCCCCCAGCATATGAGCACACTGAGGGCAAGCAGTCAAATGCCTCAGCAACTCCCAGCATCTCCTCCGAACGCCCCCAAGCGTATGAGCGCGCCGGGGGCACTCGAGCACACCGGATTCAGCAACCCGGTACCAGGCGTATACCATGAGAGGTCTCAAACCGCGGGCACAAGCGCACCCCGAAGAACGCGAAGCGATTTACCATCGTCAACCCTGGACAACGACTGCGCAGATCCTTCGTCAGCAACCCGAAGTGACGCGTCGCCAGAACTCATGGATTTGACGGGCCAGATATCTCGCGAAGGCCAGTATGCATGTGCTCATGGTGGATTTTCCGACGTCTGGAAAGGGACGTGGCCGGACGCGCGGGGCGCACATGTAAAGCACACCATCATATACATTGCGTGTCTCACTAACGGCTCCTTTTTGCTTCAGGCAGTCGCTATCAAAGTCCTCAGAGCTCTCACAGACGACCCCGCCAAAGAAGCAAGATTACGGAAGGTAGGGCGGCCGCCTTTCCGATGCTCAGTGCGATTGCTCACGAGTTCCCTTGTGTCCAGAGGCTTGATCGAGAGCTGCGCGTCTGGCAGCGCTTGAAACACAAAAACGTTCTCCTGCTATATGGAACTGTAGCGGGCTTTGGACCTTACCTCAGTTTTGTGTGCCCATTGTTAAAAAACGGGAGCATCGGCAACTATGTGAAAACGCGGGGCGGCGACTTGGGCATGGCTGACCGCCTGCAGTTGGTAAGTATGGCATTTTGAACACCGTCTCAATGTTGCTCATTTCTTTAAAGCTGTGCGAAGTTGCTGCTGGATTATCCTACTGTGAGTCCGTCGCAATTCTCGGATAATATCAATCTCATTTACAGCAAGTACACCAATCGGGCGTGGTGCATGGCGATTTGACTGGGGCGAACATCCTGATAGCCGACGATGGCTCGGCGTGCCTGTGTGATTTTGGGTTGTCGAGCATTGCAGCCGAGTTTCTGGGAACATCATTCATCACTTCGTCGACCAACGGCAACATCCGCTGGGCGGCCCCTGAGCTGTATCGTGTACCCGAGGATGGGGCAGTCCCTATGGTCAGCACCCACAGCGATGTGTACTCCTATGGCAGTGTTGCATTTGAGGTCAGCATTCATTAACATCTCCGCATAATGGTAAACTGAAGCATCCCCTGTTCAGATCCTTTCGGGTCGGATACCTTTCGGATACCTTCGCGATGCGCAAGTCATCGGGCAAGTGTTTCATGGCAAGAAAACTCGGCGACCTCCGAGCCAGGACGCACCATATGTGACGGATCAGTTGTGGGCTTTCATGAACCAATGTTGGGTGGAACCCCCACCGGATAGACCTGATGTGGAGCAGCTTTTGCAGAGCATGCAGAGGTTCTTGAACGAGATTGATTGACAGCCGGTTGCTGGTCTGCTGTTCCTGCCCTCTTCACATCGCCGTTGCTTGCGCTCTTCATTTGTTACAGGTACTATTCATAACACATTCCGGAATTTTTACTGCATTTTTTTTGTATTATCATACCATAGACTCACGCCAATAGATTGTTCAAATTATTGATACGATCCGCAAAGGAGCTGCCTGCTTTATTTCTTGCCCTCGCATGCTTCTGATCAAAATGCCACTAGTTCTCCTAGTTTAGGTCAACGTCAAGCCTGCCTCGCCATCCTGCCAACGACAGAGATAACAACGAAGGCGTGTGGATGGCTAACTGACGTTCTTCAAAGTCCACTTGCGAATACTAGACAGTGGTCAACAATATGGGTGATTGGTGGGACAGAGTGATGATGTCGGGTAGTCGGAGACGTCGCGCAGGTTCAGCTCTCGGTGAGATAATAGCTGTGAATTCACGAGTATATCACGGAAATAACCGTACGAAGCGCTCCTCGTCCATGCATATACCTGTGAGCTGCAGCCGTGCTACCGATCTAATTTCAGGCAGGCCGAGAAGTTGTATGGTGCCGAGTTCGATCTCATGCAACGACAAAATCGTTAAATGAGGGGCTCTAATTGGAACAGGGGGGTCCAGCAATAGCGAGTGTGCGTTGCTGGAGCATCCAACATCCATGATCACTGGAATCGACCTGGACTTGGGAACCCTTGCTATCTGCGCTTTGCAGATTGGGCGATATGTGAGGAAAGCGATATGAGTTTTTCTATATCTGATTTATTTGACATCGCCAGAAAATCCCGACGATTATTCGTCAAGAGCTTGAAGAAGCGGCAAAGTTGGCGACCGCCACACTGCCAAGTTGAACGCGTCGTTGAACCGGCGATCACCCGCTGGAGCCGGCCGGCCGCTCCCACGGTGTGGCGGATCCATTTCAGCGGCCCAATTCCCGACGACATTGCTCGCCTTTAGAAAACAACTTCAACAACCTCAAGTCTGTTTGAGTTCCTCACCCACCGTTCCCCGCCCAGTTACCTACTGTACCAGCTGTAACATGCAAAACTTTGGCGGTCTACGAATATCATATGGTCGGTACGAATTCGAGAGAGTTCACCGTACTAAATTTCCTGAATGTCAGCAGTACTGGTGTCCGGCTACCGGACTTCGGTATTCCTTGGCAACTTTGATTTCAGTGGCTGGCTTCTGAAGCCTTCACCTTGTCTGGGTGAACGAATTCTATGGTACCCGGCACAGCATGTGCCGGTCGGGCCATAGCCCGGGATGCAGCAAGCTTAAGCACCTTGGTAATGAACATTGACATTCATCGCGAAAGTAGCTCGCGCGCCGGTTAATTACTTTTGCGCCCGTCAATTACCTCTCGGTTCTTTGCGCTGCACAGGGGCACGATTTTGGCACTTCTCGGTGTAATATAAAGCGATTTTTCGCGATTGTCTGTGACCTGTTTGTGGAGCCTGTGACCAGTGACTGCCAAATCATTCGAAATGGTACAGGACCCTCTTTCACGGAAACATCTTCCTCGTGCGCACGACATGGCTTCTGGCTGGGATGCCCAGCTTCCGCAGAACGAAGCGGAGCAGCCGAAGTGGGAGCAAGTATATCGAGACAATCCTCACACCAAGTTGATTGAACTGATCTGGATGCCAGTCTCCCGACTTGCTGAGAGGCCCCAACCCGCGCCCGTTAACGCCAACGTCTTCCAGAGAACCCCATGGCAGGCACCGCCCCCAGTATTATACGCTGGTGAGTTTACTAGCAGCATTAACACTCCCCGTATGTCCAGTTTTAATTTTGTTTCACAGATTCCCATTGGAACCAACCAGACCAAAGTGTATATACAGACACAGCATCTAACCCCAACGGGCACCTTTACTCCCTTCCAGAGCAAAATTCGACGCCTGACGGATATAGACAGGTTAACGCGAACAGTTGGATACCTCAGCAACCCCCGGTATCGCATCCCCCCCGGCAGCATCCGAGCGCACCCCGAAGAATGGACAACGAATTCGCAGGCCCTTCATCAGCAACTCGAATTAACGCATTGCTGGGAGCCACTGACCTGACGGACAAGATAACTCGCGAAGGGCAGTATCCATGCGCTCAGGGTGGATTTGCCGACGTCTGGAAAGGGACTTGGTCGGACGTGCGAGGCGTACATGTAAAGCACACCATCCTATGCATTGCTTGTATACCTGACGGCTCCTTTTTGCTTCAGGCGGTTGCTATCAAAGTCATCAAATTTCCCAGAGACGACCCTGTCAAACAAGCAAGAATGCACAGGGTAGGGCAACCACCTTTCCGATGTTCAGTGCGACTACTCACGAATTTCCTTGTATCTAGAGGCTCCGTCGAGAGTTTTGCGTCTGGCAACGCTTGAAACACAAGAACGTTATCCCGCTATACGGAACTACAGCAAACTTTGGTCATTATCCCAGTTTTGTGTGCCCGTGGTACGAAAATGGGAGCATCAGCAGATATGTGAAGATGTGGGGCGGCGACCTGCGCATGGCTGGCCGCCTGCAGTTGGTAAGTATGGCATTTTGAATACTGTCGCAATGTTGCTCATTTCTTTAAAGCTGTGGGAAGTTGCTGCTGGATTATCATACTGTGAGTCCGTCGCAATTCTTGGATGGCATTAATCTCATTTACAGCAAGTACATCAATCGGGCGTGGTGCATGGTGATTTGACTGGGGCGAACATCCTGATAGCTGATGATGGCTCGGCGTGCCTGTGTGATTTTGGGTTGTCGAGCATTGCAGCCGAGTTTCTGGGAACATCATTCATCACTTCGTCGACCAACGGCAACATCCGCTGGGCGGCCCCTGAGCTGTATCGTGTACCCGAGGATGGGGTAGTCCCTATGGTCAGCACTCACAGCGATGTGTACTCCTATGGCAGTGTTGCATTTGAGGTCAGCATTCATGAACATCTCTGCATAATGGTAAACTGAAGCATCGTTCAGATCATTTCGGGTCAGATACCTTTCGCATACCTTCGCGATGCGCAAGTCATCGGGGAGGTGTTTTATGGTAAGAAAACTCGGCGACCTCACGCCCAGGACGCACCATATTTGACGAATCAATTGTGGGCCTTCATGAACCAATGTTGGGCGCATATCTCAGTAGATAGACCCGGTGCAGAGCAGCTTTTACACAGCATGCAGTGGTTCTTGAGCGAGATTGGTTGACAGCTTGTTGCTGGTCTGCTATTCTTGCCATCTTTACATCGCCGCTGCTTGCGCTCTTCCTTTGTTGCACATTCGTATCATATTCCTGAATTCTTACCGCATTTTTTTTGTATTGTCATACCATGTACCCACGCCAATAGACCAATCAAATTATCGATGTGATCTGCAAAGAGCTGCCTGCTTTCTTTCTTGTCTTCGCATACTTCTCATCAAAATGCCACCAGCTCTCCTAGTTTACGTCGACGTCAAGCCTGCCTCGCCATTCTACCAACGACAGAGATAAAAACGAAGGCGCGTGGATGTATTCGATGAGGCTACTCGGGGCTAAAGGACGTTCTTCAAAGTCCACTTGCAAATACTGAGTGA
Organism: Athelia psychrophila; assembly: GCA_001630335.1. Classification (NCBI taxonomy): domain Eukaryota; kingdom Fungi; phylum Basidiomycota; class Agaricomycetes; order Atheliales; family Atheliaceae; genus Athelia; species Athelia psychrophila. The sequence goes on along the minus strand of KV417563.1, from coordinate 86,823 downwards.
TTGGTGGGGCAGAGTGATAATGTTGGGTAGTCGGTAGACCCCTCGCACGAGTTCAGCTCGGTGTGAGATAGTGATTGTAAATTCATGGGTACAGCACTATACAGAAGTAGTCATGCGACTCCGTGTCGTCGATACATATACCTGTGGGTTGCAGTTGTGCAAGATCCACAAGACGACAAGAATACCTCCTCAAGGTAGATCATACGGAAGCCTTGCTGTTGGCAGTGGTTCTAACTGAAATGCAGCAGCGATTCTCGTAGTGGTCAAGCCAACTTCCATTTGCATCGTCCCCAGCGCAACGCCACGAAATACGCGACATGCCATCATGTTTGTAAAGCCAACGTGCAGTGCGGCGAGCAAGTACTCTGCGCCAGCAGGAACCGGCGGACTCCAGATTACTGCCAAATTGACAAAGAAAAATAAGATGGTGGAGCTATATCAAAAGATCCAGATTAGACGTTTCACAGCTTACATTATATGCAACGAACTTACAAGTAATAGAGCTGCCCGGTACGCATCAGAGATCTTGAGAGGCTGTAAAGGCCTTGGCCCTTCACTATTGAGCACAGGCTAGAATGCCAGCTTCTCTCCGCCGTCGCGGAATCGGCCACTAATCGGTATGAGATAGCGATGAAGACCATTGTGTCGTTCACGAGCGTGACCGCGATCAGCCAGGGAAGAGATTTGAGATCTGGCGGTGGACAGTATCCTTCTGGCGAGCGACGTTCTAAATGCAAGACAATTGAGCTGGACAGCATATCCTGCGAATTTGCATCACTACTAACCTGTTTTGACAGTTGAGTCTGTCTGTATGTAAAGCACTGTCAAGACCAGCCAGAGGGCGCCAAACAGCGCCGTTATATGCACCGATCGCAGGTAGACAGCTCGAACACGAAGGAAAAATAGGAATGAGGTGGACGCCATCGCGATGGATCCGCCCGATCCGACCATCATGATGAGATTTCTGCAGTTTCCCATTGATCCTGCAAAAGGGTTAAGCGTTAGCCATATAAGACAGGGCAGGCGGTAATGAATTACGAATGAGGAAGGCAGCGATGCATAGCTGACCACTTCCCAATAGGCTGATGCTGCAGTTTGGCACGAGCTCTAAAATTCAATTATATAGATAGGACGGGGTAATGCATACCGCGACAGGAAGTAGATCGCAATGGGCCAGGTTAGTCCACCATTTGAGACCATTTCAACTTCCTCTGATATGGACAGTAGCCAGTCGTATGCATAGACCTATTATAATGAGTAGATGGTCGAGGCAACTACCATGATCAATATCAAACACTCACTGCAATGCTTGCTGTGAGAATGAAGGACGCAACTTGGATTCGCCAAGCGGCCTCATACGGAGATGACATTGTCCAAAGGATTCGAGCAGGCCATGGACCTTTGGCAGAAAGACGGAGGTCGCCTCCAAATGTAGAGCTTCGAGAACAAGGGAGGGGGATGGGCTGCTAGGAAAGTGTGGACACACCAGAGTCCCCTCAAATATATACATAAAGGTGCACTCAGGAGTCAGTATTCTGATATGATTGAAATCAAGCTTAAAGTTAAAGCCTTCAGTGACGTAACAGTGCAATGTTGTTCTGCTTCCGAAGTCAATTTGATGTCTCTGTGTAAATTCATTTCTCGGGGATATGTTTGCGGGTAGGGTGATGGACATAGAGTGAAGATTGGCGTCATTTTTAGGTGTACTACTAACATATTGTCGCACTCACGAGGTTTTTCGTCGTGGTGCTACAACCAACAACTTACGCTCTGGTTCCGAATCGGCTCTAGTCCGGCTCTAATATTGCTCCCGGACGCGCGGGTCCAGTCATGATTGCGCCACTAAGTATACGGTACTCACTTTAAAACCGCAGATTACAGTAGCGGATGCACGGGTGGGGACGGTTGACGTTGCTACGGTGTTGCTGCATTCTAGTGTGACTCTGGTTCGGCCCTGGTTCGGCTCCAGTGTGGCCCTGGTTTGGTCGGGATCGGTCAAGGACTCGGAGGATGCACAAAGTGCATCGACATGGATCCTCCCAAACCTCTGAGACCTATAATGATCAGTAAGTCATGTTTTCAAATATCACTGACCTTTTCATATATTTGTGTGTGTTGTAATATTGTTAGGAGTACACAGCTGAATATGGCACCAACGTTCGCTCTACATCCCGGGCCTCGACTTAAGTTGCCAATTTTTCTCTGAAGAATAATGTCCTAGAATAATGTCATATCTCCATCGTCTGATGGAGCGTGCAAGTAAAACCTCGACTGTATACCTCTGTAGACCTTCCCAGTGTCCCAACAATGCTCTGAACTTTGGAGGGTGAGTTGGTATGCACGAGCGCGTAAATCTTCAAGCTCGGACTGCAATTCAGGGCTTGTGATAAGCCTTTAAAGTGGCAGAGAGACAATGGTTGAAGCTGCTTGGACCCCTAATAATGCGCATGCATGGCTTCAGGGTCGATAGCATGTTCGATTCTTGTGTGGCTTGCGGCATCGTAGTTAATCTCGATGTCAGTTGGATTGAAGCGCGCCACCGGTAAGATGCAAGCTCGAGTTCTTGCAGTGTACCTCCAACTTTGAACCTGAAGGCCTTTTGGTAGCCTTGAAACAGTTTGAGCACTGTTGAGGAATCTTGATGTTCATAATCATGACTGGGGAAGGCGCTCTTGGCGAAAGCATACAGCAAAAAAGCGCAGCAAGGCCCCTCATGCGTGTTGAAAGGCATGGAAATATTGAAAGTTGACTCCTCCAGTTGATAATGGTGTCGCCTGGTCCTCGAAGAGGCGAAGCAGGTACAAATCAGTTTCATAAAGGACTTGAACCTCTTGACGCCGGGACCCAGGTTGTGGTGGTGAAACATCGCGACTTGTTTTTACTAGACGAGCTTGAGGTATGTTCTTGCGGCGAGCTGGAAGCCTGTTTGGGGCGCTTTTGGCGACAACCACATACATGGCACACGTGGACAGGTCTCTTGTACACCTTGGGTCAGAAGTGAATTTTCAATTCTGGAAGAACATCTTGGTCTGCTCTTGACCCCCATTTCGCGTAGTCTATCATTGACTTGGAAAGCAAAGTCCTCGGAAAGGTATCTGAAGCAGGAGCCAGTTTAGGGTGGGTCTTGATAGGGCAGCGGCTAGATACTACAATGCACCCCGATTCCCGAAAGGCGATCTTGTATTGTGGGATACCGAGAAAACAGCATGGATGTAATGGTTCCATTGTTGTTGGAGGGTTTGGGGGTCATCGCTGCCAGAAACACGCAGCAAGCGTTCTCGAGGATTTTATGAATTTGGCTAAATAGCCTTATCGATGTTCGATGTCTCATCGCTGCAAGGGACGGCGCTAACATTGGTTTGGTTCGCTTACCGATATCGACTAGTGACCACGGCAATAGGCAAAAGGTGCGAGGTGGCTGACGGCTGAGCCAGCGCGAGGGCTGGTGAATGGCAGTTTATTGGATGTTGGCTGATGATTGGAGTAAATGCTGAGGAAGCTTGTAAAACTTGAAGTGTCTGTTAGCTGGGCGTTGGCCGGGTGCTAGGCGAGATTGATATGTACGGCGGACTAGGGGCTGACAAGCAACGACGATAGTGTCTAGTGGTGTCGGTAGACGTTGAAGTGCCGATGCCTTAATATAAGGACTCATAAGAGACTCGAGCTCACCGTTATGGGATCTGTCTGATGACCGTTGTGAGAGTGAGCAAGGTACGAGCACTGACAAAATTAATACTGATGTGGCTGAGGATGGCGGTACGGTCAATGGCGGCAGTTTGGCGGCGGGCGGGTTAGCGGGTTTAGCGGCCAGCTGGGGGGGCGTTGATGGCTGCCATCGGGTCTTTGCCGAAGGGAGAGCGGTATACAGGGCATTGTATTCGACTTTATGGTTCGTGAGCCATGGCTGGGTTGTGCAGGATGCAGGCGAGGATCCAATGAAAGGAGAAGAGATGGTGGAAGCAAGTGGGAGGCAAGAAATAGGAGTTCAAGGTTAGCCACGATCGTTTAAGCGGTATCATTTAGGGGTATTTCCTGAATTGGTATGCTGCGAAGTTGTCACTCAGCTGCGAGTGCGAACGCAGCATCCTCCACCATCTCAAACCCTCGCACCATTACGCTATGCCTGCAGGACTGAAAAGTCAGTAATAGTCCTCTCAGTGATACCTAGTGGCTGCTGACATGTCTCCATAGCTGTCATTTTGCTTTCGTTTGTTCTTGCCGTGGGATTCTTGTTGATCATACTGTCTTGTGCATTATGGGCGAATTGGCTGCCCCTACTTGTCGGTAAGTCTGTGCTTTTGCGTAATGCGGATTTTCATCGACTTACTTTGCGTGGCTGCCTAGCTTTAACTTTCGTTCTGGCGCCCCTGCCGAATGCTCTGTTCTCGCAATGCGGCGGGGATGAGTTCTCAGCTTCATACGAGGAGGGCTCAAACACTATGGATCTGGGACGCTTCATCACATCCATAGTCGTTGTGACAGGATTCGCGCTTCCGATCGTCTTGACCCATTCTGAGGTCATCCATCCAGGAGCTTGTGTGATGTCGATTCTGGGAGGAGGGTACGTCCCATGTTCAACGCATATCCCCCTTTCAATGGCTAATGCATGTATGCAGATTGGTGTATGGTACCATACTGGCATACTCGGCGGCCTTTAGCCAGGACACCGATGATTACCAGTGATCATCTCATGACTCGAAATTTACATCCCATGTACTGTGAATTAATGTTGTAGTTGCCCAGCATCCATCCTACACCACCCGTACTGCGGCTTTCAATAGGCCTGCGCCTGCTCGTTTCACCGTATCCGCATGTCGCACTTCGGCGCGCAGCTCGAATCGACCAAGAGACAGGAAGCACAGCGGCGTCTCCAGTTCAAGAGATTGACCGGGTTGCAGATTGCCAACAGGAATGTGCGAAAGTACACCCTCATAAATGAGGTGCTCGGAAGGCGTCATCGTAAGATCCGTGACCAATGTTAAAGGAGCAGCTGGATATTGCGTGTCAGTTAACTTGCGAGGGCTCGGAAATAGTCGACTTACGCGACATGTTTGTTATGAGGGTCTTCATAAGCAGGAACTCATTTGCCGGAGAGTCATATCTTCCTCCTTTCTTGTCGATCGGTGTTGCCTCGTCGCTAGCGCGCACCAGCGACATTGTGACTTCCACTGGGTCTGTGCGCAATGCTTCCAACATCGGCAGTGTCATCCGTTGTTGGCGCAGCGAAAGTTCGCCATGTCGGGTGCCACCACTCTGCAGTTTGAAAGTTAAATTGAGATACAGCAGCCCGGGTTACCCAATGCTCACCTCTCGCCAATGAGCCTGGATGAGTTTGAACAGTTCTTCTCGATACCAGAAGAGCTCGCGCTGAGTTCGCTGTTCCTCTGACGTCAATTTCGACTTGGTCACAACGAATTGCCGATCTGAGAGCGTTGGGATGGGTTTTGCTATATGCTCTTCAGAGAGCAAGAATTTTTTCACCGGCACCACAACTCTGTAAATGTATTTTAGTCTGCGATGGTGTCCTACTAGGTAAGACTGACCTAGATGTCGACCCTGGAGGTACCGTCAATGTGGCCGACACAGGAGCTTCTGTAATTTAAGCTCCAGTTAGAGTAAGTAGGTATAGTTATGACTGCACTTACTGTCTTGTGTGCAGCTGAATGTGACGTCAAATGGAAGACCGTAAGTATTGCGCACATCGATAGAAAAGATACTCCATCCGGTCTCAGCCACGCCCAACAAATGCCTTCGGTGACCATCCGCTGCCTCCTCTGCCTCCTCTGCCTCCTCTGCCTCCTCTGATTCGCCATCCTCGACACCGTCGAAGGGCAGAATATCCATGCCATGGCACTCGAGCATGTGATACACAGTCACAACCACTGGGTATGTCAACTGGCGGGTGTGGAACACATCCGGCTCTTGCGCGCCCTCAGCTAATGGTCGGTGCACATACGAGTAAGCTACGTGGATAGCACCGCTGGTGCTACACATCTCGTCAGAGAGAAATTCAACACAGAGTAAATAAGATACTAACCATCCAACTTTACCAAAGCATGTAACAGTAAGGACCGCCTTCTGACCAGCCCCAATGTTGTTAGATTCCTTCTGGCTTTGCCATGTAAATGCAGGTTTGTGGATGAGGTCGTATTCTGTCTCATAAGTATCGAAGACAGATAGCTCCCCTTCTGCGAGCGCATGCTGGGCGGGAGCCGTTGTGGAGTCATCAAACGATAGCCTAAGAAAGTCGATGGGTAATGTTGAAACATTCTCCATAGTCAAACGTATGGTTGACCTGTGATACCCAGGTCAATATCAAGGGTGATCGCAATTCCAATGACAAAGTCTGACATTTCACCGTTATAAAGCATGACGGCACCATGCGTGAGGGTCGTCCTCCTGATGCGGAGAAGGGGCTGTTCTGGCACGACTTTGCATTCCAATAGGGCGTGAGACATCTTGGGCTGAAACCGTGCGCTGACACTGCTGAGGCGCTTGCTGGACTTCGCCCAAGGACGCGAATCCAATCCCGAGTACTTCGAGCGATCTATCTCGCACTCGATTGCACTTCGTTTGCGAGCAGAACTCTCCTCTTCCTCGTCTGTGGACAGAGGTAGAGCAAATTCACGAGGCGTCCCACCTGGCGCCTGGACGATACATCCTCGGATGACCAGAGTGCCCGTTTGAAGTGGTCTGCCAACAAGGGTGACGGTATGAGGCATATTGGCTGGAAGAACAACGGCAACGCTCTTCGACTCAAATGGTACTCCCGACGTACTGACTGAATGTTAAACTATAATGTTAGAACATGAAGGCAGTTGAACATACCTTATTGATAAAGCTTGGAGCTCGAGATCGAATACGAACGGATTGCGCAAAGTGACGATCAGCTCCAGTGGTTCATTTTGGATAACCAGACTTTTCCCCTTGGCTCATCACTGTCAGAACAGGTTGCAAATGACAAGGATTTAAAATACCTTCACTAGCAGGGATTTACGAGGATTATAAAGGAAAGGGTCAATTGCACCAGTGAGGATAGGGTTTGTCCCAGTTAGACGTGCTTTCAGTATTGACATTGGCTTCTCAATAGGTAAACGGATAAATGGTAACCTTGAAAAGGGTTGATCAATGAGATATGATCCTGATGAGCTGAACTTACGTTGAAATGGCAACGCTAACTACGGGTCGGCCAGCCCAGTACTCGATTTGTGTTGTTTCCCCCCGACGTTGGGCGGTTGTGAGAGCACGGCCAGATGTTGCATAGAGGTGCTGCTGGTCGGCAGGAGCCAGGACAGGGTGCATGGTCTTCAAAGATGATGCAGCAATTTGCGCAACGATTAGATAGTCTTCAAATTATCTCGTCAGTATATCTTAAAATGCTTCTGTGAGATTGAGTGGTAATCACCTGGCAAGGACTCCGCAACTGCTATAGCTTCACGAATGACACCGATTTGGAGTTCAGGCCATCCATACACTTCCTGAGAGACCTCCAATGCGTCATCTTCCGGCAGCATACTATCCGTGCTTGCAGTTTCACCATCTTCTGGAGATATTTCAGCGGTATGCACGAGCTTGACCGCCTCCAGATCGATGCCCAGCACTCTGCACACATACTTCAGGAGCCTAAGAATGCTGGCATTGCCTTCCGCACTCTCATTCTGCCTGACACCGACGGTACCAGGTACGCTCAAGCTGACATTCCGAATGCCCAAACCTGTGTTTCCCGGGCTGGTGCTTGGTTTTCGATTCTCTTCGCGGCCACATACAAGAAGATCCATGATGCAGCCAAGGACTTCGCGTAGAACATAGGCCTCTTTGCGTTTGTAGCCCAAGCACGCGTACATAGAAGCCATGGTCTCTAGAACGGCCAATCGGTCGGTCGGTCCCAAATGGACCAGCCATGGTCCGTGAGCCTGAGCCAAATGACCTGCTACTGTGGAGCGGGAAATCCCAGAGGTGATGCTTAAACGCTCGAGGTTCAGTGTGGTGTTGTGCTCAGAGTTGGATAGGGTGGGGGGAAGGTAGGGGTTGGCTCCGGGTTGTAGCATTGTCGTGAATGCGAGGGGACCCCATCCCTTGGCAGACCATATGGAGAAGTATAATGATGCTTGTCGGATAGCTGCAGTTGAATAAAGATATGCGAGATAGAAATGATTTAGTTCTGAGTCCGAGGCCATGGGGTTTGCCTTGTAATACATCGTCGTTGCCTGCGCTAATTTGTCAGAAACCTCGGCCCATGGTTCTTTCGATTCTTTAGCGTTGCTAAAAGAGCCTGCCTGTAGAAAAGCAGTGAGTATATTCGCTTGAGCTGTTTTAGCGATGCAACTAACCAGGCCCTGCCCACTCAGCCAGGCCTCCATTATACTTGTCGTAGCCAATCCCTCCAGAGCAGAGGCGTTCCATGCCGCATCTTGCAATAATTTGAGGGAAACAGTGGCCTCCGTGTACCTAATGGGCATAAGAACTTCTTCCACCATGCACTCGCAATGGAAGCATACCATATGGTGGCATCTTCGATCCTCCCGGAAAGTAAAAAGAAATCGCCGAGAACCTTGTATAGCCTGCCTGGAGAGGAGGCCACACCTATGCCACTATTACGCTTGTTTCTACTCCCAGGGACGCCTAGGGTTGACTGTCTAATTGGATTTACTCCAGGTCCAGAGGAAGATACCCGAGGCAAGACCAAGCCCGCCTGCGATCGATTGGTATGTGCGGCACTAAGTTCCGGTTGACTGTGTTGGGCCGGAAGGGGGGGTAGAGAGCCCATATCCAGCTGTCTGGGCATCTCAGACAAAGCTGGGAGTATAGGAAACATCGTCGCGTTCAAATACTCGTTGCCGAGAGGGCTTTCAAGGACAGATACCTGCAATTCCATAAGACTTTGACGTGGTGAAGAGTTGAAATGATACTAACCAGGCGTCCAAATTCGCCAATTATGTGCGAGCAGAGGTCCGCTAGCAAAGTACCGATATAAAGCTTCTTATTCCCCATCATACTTGGGATTACCACCAAGCCCGATGTACCATCTCCGAGATTTAGATTGGTGCTACTTCCATTATCTTCGAAGATAAAACAGTTCTTTGCTAATGGATAAAGTGATCCAGGAGGGACTATGTCGGCCAAGGATGCATTGAAATGATCAAGCGTAGAAGAGAGAGTTTCCGTTTCAGAACAGGCGCCAATGCCTATTACTCCTAATGTAAAATGCGAGGGACGGAAGAGTGACAGATTCGAGTGTGTTGAGGGCGGTGGGTGAGATGGAAAGCTTAGATGCAGCTGTCCAGTTGCCATTGGATTGGGCATGAAACGCGCTTCAGTCGCTGAGGATGAGGATGGGTCTTACTATCAATCTGATGTGAGCTCACCTCTTTCATCTTTCTGATCAGCGGGAATGTCTCCCAGACGAATCTCGTCGAAGGCTCTGATCTCACTGGCAAACCGCTCGAACGTGGAAGGCTGGATGGAGCCGGCAGGCACAAGCAAGATGCGAACATGGGCGAGTGACGCGAATGCATGCGTGTCCATTGAGGTCCAGTCCGATGTTAGATAGCTCTCAAGGTCGTGCCAGAATCATGCAGCTTTACAGGGTATCGTGCAAGACCAGTGGTCGACGCGCATGCACAGGAAAGGCGCCGAAAGCTTTCGTCGCGATCGACGTGTTTACTTCAAGTACCTGCTTGCACCCAAACCATAACTCTCATTCCCTAACTTCTTGCCAATTCGCTTACAAATGGTGCTTCAAATCTACAAAAAGCTCTCAGTGGTCACAGCTAAACTTTGTTCTCCGTCAGGCTGCAAGTGATAAAGCGCTGGGCGGCGCGATGCTACTCACAGCGTCAATCGTGTTCGTGTATTACACCATTTGGGCAATTCTCCTCGTAAGTCTCATCAAAATTTCTGGCATACTTCAAGCTTTGAAGTTCCATTTCTCTCACAGCCATTCTTTGACAAGACAAGCCCCATACATGATTACTTCCCGGCTCGAGAGTGGGCAATCCGGTTACCTGCATTCATTCTCGTTATTGGACTGGCCGTAATTGGCACGTTCGTCGGGTCCACCATAATGAAGGAGAATCGCAAGAAAGCGCAAAAGGCCAAGTGACGCGCTGCGTAGGATTCACTGCTGCGTTTTCGTAGGCAATACCGGGACACAACGTGGCGACTACGGTATCGAAATTAAATTCATTAATGTGCCGTTCCCCATGCTCAATGACCTATATTGCATCGCGCGTATCTACGTTGGCATTCTAGTGTCTTTACGGTTCCTGTCAGGCATCATCTTCCCGATTGTGGCCTCCTTGCTTTTTGCCTCAAGCGCTAGAATCTTCTCTTCCGCTACCATGCTTTTGCCAATCTGGGTTATTAGCGTGTCTGCTAGGACGTCCAGAGGTGGTTCAGCCATGGTTCGAAGAGCGCGTTTCAGCTATATGATAATTAGATCAGTAGCACTCTTCAAATCCTTGACTGGGTTGAGTTTTACCCTGTTGCTGGTAGCGGCATCTCCTGCGCTCAGCCGATGCAAGCGAGTCAATAGTGTAATATGTGAAGATGCTTCGCGCGCCACGTCCGAGCGCGATTGGCGCACAAAAAGGAACAAATCTGCAACTGTTGACCACGTCAGTGCTGCCAGCGCCTGTGAGTGCACTGTTTGTTAGCGTTACGTTTTGACTATCCAAACAACCTATCTGCTTACAGCTGTTTCCATCACTCTGTTTTCTGACTCGAAAAATGTGACAACAAGTGCAAAGGCAGGCCAAAGCTCGTTCCATATCATACGAGTTGCAGCATCTTCGTTATCCTCTAGAACCACAGGATCTTTTTCCCTCCCGACGGATATGCCTTGGAGGCGGAATTTCTTGAGAGCCAGTAATATCCACAACTTGATGGCATTGTATGCGTGGTTGATGTCCACCTGTGCTGTGTCGGGTGGGTTGCTGGCTGGATTTCCAAATGTCCGCAATGAAGAATTATAGACCAGTGAAAATGTCGAGAAATGAGCCAACAGGATCGATGCCCATGCAGCGGAAGGGTTCGATAACGCCGCGAATGCTAACATATTCCACGAGCGGATGCTCAACATTTGTCTGGAGTTTCTCTGCGTTCCGCGTCAATGATGGTCTGAAAATATGTCGAGAAGGAAATACCTCTGATATATCAGATATCCGACTCATGATATCAGCCTTCTGCTCCGCTCCTTGAAGGATAGCCTTTGCGACAGCCACGGAAGCAGCAAAGTCGTTCTCGGTCTGTACCTCTGACCAGACGTGCATTTGCAAAAACGTGAATCCGTCTTCTGCGAGTGATAAGAAAGACTCGGGGAACATCTGGGCTGGGCTAATATACCCGGGAGTATCAGAAGCCATGATTACCTGTAAATATTATGAATAAAATATGCGGAGTACTTTTCTCAGGGATGATGTTAACCTCCATTGTGGATGCTACCGTGGATGGTGTGATCCTGCCTTCTTTCCGCAGCCCGTCCCTGATCACCTCAAAAACCGCGGGTGATACAGTATTTGGCTGTCCTTGCGTTCCTGAGCTTGCCTTGCGGAAAATTGTGGCAGTCACATGCAAAATACGCGACAGAGCCTCCGCAGTAACGTTGAATCTGGTCAGTGCTACTCGCAATACCGTATCCAAGTAGGCAAGAAGATCCTGCATAAGGGTGCGACATGGTTAATTTGATAGCGTAGAGAGAAGGAGACAGCAGCACTCACACGGCTGTGTGTTTTATTGTGTTGAAGCAATGTAGCAGCTATCAGAAGCATGGAATTGGGTTTGAATGTCACTGGCCACTCCGACGAACGCTTTGCGATGTTTGTTAATGCATTACCGACCACTATTACCCAGGTCGTTGGCAAATATATATCGACTTCATACATAAAGACGCACCTTGCATCATTTCCGCCGTGTAATGCTCGTGATGAGCAACCTCAATATAGGTGTGGATATTGCCCAACATGATCTCACAAACCTTCGGCTCATTATCTGCAGCATTTTGGAGCGCATCGCGAAGCAGCGCATCGCGCAGACCATCCAATGACTGTGTTTTACTTTTCGACGTGATGTTCTTGACTACTAAGAAAAACTCGCGGTCGAGAGTTCTCTTCATCAAAATTGTCAGAGAAATATTACCCAGAGTGTGTGAGATCATGCACCTTGCAAAGAAGCCCAAATAAGCCGCTGGCAGAAAAACTGTGACGCGGCAATTGGTATGTGTGTATTTCGAAGAAATTAAATAGACGCACGCATTGAATGTGTTCTCGAGGAAAGATTTTGCTTGGCCGACCAATATGTCTTCTCCGTCATGTTCCAAAGAGATGATAAGTTTGACGACTACTTCAACCGCATCTCTATACAAGAGTCAGATAACATTTTCTGCACAGATACACAAAACTCACACGATAAAGCCGCCTCGTAGGTTGGGCCATCTCTTTACGAAGGCCTGAACAACAGACAGAGACAGTTGACGGATCTCGTAGCTCAGCTCTTGCTGGACAAGATCCAAAGCCCTCCTGACAGCCTTCACGAGCCCACCAAATAGATGTCTCAGAGGCCTCGCATCGAAATCGTGCTTGTATATAATGATCATCAGCGACTCTAGCATGCTCTTCACTGCAAGAACAGGCAGCGTGGCCAGATCAGGGATGTCAACGAACGTGTAAAGGAGTACGTCGACAAAGACGGAGCCAACAAGGAGCGTGAATGGTGTCTCGTCGTCGGCATACATACCTCCCATAGCGGCAGGGGGGAAGTCGAATGGAAGGGGGGCGTCGAATACTGCAGGAAGGTGGGTGATGCAGGGAATACTTTGCTCAGGCAGATAAGCAAAGTCCTCAAGGCGCACGTGAAATGTGTGGCCGTGAGAAGCTGGTACAATGGTAACATTGCCAAACCCGAGGACTTGCGCTAGATGGAACTTGATCTTCAAAATGGAAAAGACGTCGATGACAGCACCTGAAGCAATCATCTGCAGACTGAGAAGCATTATAGAAACCTTCGAGTATTGTAAGTCTGTGTCGCCTATTTGAGCAATGGTAACATACTCGCAACGTAGCCATTTCAGGATCAATTGAGGAGCTGCCAGCTTCCTCATCAGTCGCAAGACCGTACATAGACTATATACAAGCATTTAGTTCAAACGAACCTCGAAAGACAGTGATACATACCAAATGAGCTGCGGCCGCACCATCATCGTTTTCTCCGTGCTTTTGGAGATAATCGTCCTCCAGGAGAGACTCGATAACTGCATCCCAAGAAAGAACTGTATGAACTCATTAGAGCCATCTTGCACATGTATACGATACTTCAACGTACGTTTCCACGTAGGAAAATGCGGATGCAGTTGCACTAGGAAAGATACCAGTCTCACACGGTCGGCGATTGGCGCTTTGGCCAAATATTCGTTCCAACACAGCGAAATGACTTCCAAATGCGCTAGGAGCAAGCTTTGGGACCAGGCATACACTGCCAATCTGATCTCCTCCTGATAGTGGACGTTAAAAATGTTCGAAAAAGTGGGTAAAATAACCAAATTGACACCTTTTCATCCATCCAGAGAGCGTCGAAGAAGCGGTAAAATATTTCAATAACACTCGACCGCCATTGTCGGTCTTCGACTTGAAATGAAGGGCTTGTAACATCTAAGATGATACGGAACAGCCGGACAATTGCAAGGAAACTATGAAATGCTTGGTGTTATATCTGCTTAAGAGCAAAGAGCACGCACCGTCCTTGCCAATTGCCTTTTAGTCCAAATATATCCTCTAGCAGAGTGTGAAAAGGTTGGGTGTCCACGACCAGTATGCGAAGAAGGAATGACAGTCGGATAGCAGATATCTCTGCCCGTTGTACCTCATAGAACTCCCATGCGCTTGCAAGAAAATGTTAATAAAACTAAGGGTGGTGCGGGTGATTGCACAAAATATGTCTCTTACCACGAAGCAATGACCTGACCGTTGCGAAGCACGAAATTATCCACTTCGTATTGCTCTAAGTTTCTGGCGTCCATAACCAGCGAATTCAAGAATTTCGCCACGAGACACGAAACCTCTTCCATGTTGCTCCGAACATAATTGCCTATAGCCTTGATAAACTCGACATCAACAATTGTAGGGTCGCCCATCGGGCCCGTTCGAGTGTTCAGCTTTTTTCTGGGGGGGGGGGGTTCATGTTGAATAAGGGTCAAAGAACTTGCAAAAACAAAACCTAGACCTTGATGGCAGATCCTTGATCTCTTCTTCCTTCACCATGTCAAGTATGACCAAGCCATCTCTATCGCATCCATATATGAGCAGGCAAGCTACCAATGAACGCCTGATGAAAAGAAGACTGATGATGAAGACTTTAGAACCCTTCTCACAGCAAAGATGAAAACACAAACGTATCATCAAATTGGACACCAGATGTAATGCATTCTAATATCTGCGAGGAGAGGCGAACGTGCAGACCGGATAAAATGCTCTGCAGTTCTTGGCGGCCGACGGATTTGAGCCAGGTCGAAGTAAAGATAGCTTCCACAATTATTGCACATTCCGATAGGGTGGCCGAATATTTTGCCGCTAGAGAAGCAAACAGTCTGTACGTCGCCACGGGAATGTCGACACCTGAACGGGCAAAAAGACACAACCATTTCAAACTGCGACTCCAGCCATCCTTACCGGACGATGCAACCAGCATCAACATACGCCACGAGTCTGTAACTGCGGTTCCAACAGCATCAGCTGGTCCAAAGGAAGCATCCACCATGCTGCTGAATCGACTACTGCTTTCGATATTTTCGCGGTTGAAGAGACGGAGCAAAGCCGGCATAGGCTATGCAAACACAACACGTGCAGCATTTGTCAAGAAGAAGGAGAATGAAGATATAATCCACCTACCTCACGGTAAAGGTCCATGGACGAAATGGTTTCCAACCACATGAGGAAAAGGTCATCGAACACACTAAACGTCACCGATGTCTGACATAGTTTGATAATGCTGCGAAGTATGTTGTTGATGTAGGCAACTTTACGCTTCTAAATGGCCTGTTGAGTTTATGTTCACCGCGAAAGTAATTTGATTACCTTAATAGCTTCGATATTACGTGTTCCGGTGAACAATTCTTCTTCGATGAAGGCATCCTCGGCGAGTTCGGAACAGATGGCGTATAACACTTTCCCGTACACATCGCTGTTCTGATCATGGAAAGCCAGCAGCCATCGAGACCCATATTGGTTGAGCAGGGCGCGTCGCGAAGCAACATAATCGCCTCCGTTGCTTACAGCACTGCTCGGACCAGGGCGGCTTGTGCTGCTGGATGGCCACGCGGTAGAGTCCACTCCGCCGCGTACGCCTGGTAATTGTCGGTTCTGCGCCAGATAGTCCCGGAGAATAGCCGCCAGATTAGTATCCTATATACACAATTCTCAATTTCATCATCGAATTTCCAATGAAATGATTCAAATTTACCTCCGCAAAGATCCAAGATATCACGTTCTTCGTCAATCTTTGTAAAGCGTATTCAGACGCCATGCCGTTTGGCCATATCCTGCGCGTGAGCAGAAGGAATCCTTGCTCATTGACAGAGAGGTCAAGATCAGTCAAACACCCTTCCACTGCTGCGAACAATGTCTCCACATCGGTGGAGAGATCGAGACCAAGGGGAATGGGGAAAGTACAACGAATGTCTTCATTCTTGAATTTTCCCTCGTACAATATTGGCCCTAAATCTTGGCGGTGAAAGAAGCCAAGATGGTGGAGGTGTGCCAAAAGATGGCCAGCAGTCAAATCAGAATGCAGGTGTAATTCAAACCCCAGAGCATCCCGCATGTGCGAGATTGGCACAAGTTCGTAGTAACGGCGTGGGGTATCTTCCGCATCCTCCAGGGCTCCTTGTATCGAATGCACGTTGAGTAAATCATGTGCCATCGATACTGGCTGGGACTCCTCAAAAGATGATTTCACGATGGTAGCTATGTAGACGAGATTCGACCAATCGAACCATAAACTGTGCTCCGTCTTGGTACGATGACTTTCTTGAAGGTATTCGTCCATTGCGGAGGAAACAGGGAGTCGACCGGATGCGATATAGGTTTCGCAATGCTCAAGTACGTAGTGTAGTTCCCACTTTTTGAGTTCCCTTTTAGAAGGTGTTCTGGTTGGCTCGGAGTCTTGTATGACGACTGAACCCAGCGCGATGCCGTTGTCGAGGAGCTGGAGCTGCGTCCACAATACCGAAGTTATGACGGAGATCTCCTCGTAGGAGCGTGTTTTGAGATCCTTCACCGTGATGATATCGCGATAATGATCCAGAAACGACAACCGTAGCAGATCAGAGCTAATGGTCATGTGACTGGAGTCAATTTTGGCAGAGCGACAGCGTGGAAGATCCGTAGAAGAAGCTCGAGAGAGACAAGTCGAGTGGACAAATTGCTGACAAGAGGAGCATTTTAGCCCCTGCATGATGCAACCCCACAGTGGACTGCGACATATGAAGCACAGCGACAACGTAAAAATATTGACCGCCCTGAAAGCATGCCGCTCCTTTTGTATCATGTGCGGCTCATAGTCTCTTCTCGGCGATAATATATGGCAGAACCTGTGAACGGCAACCTTCTGTGTGTTGGGATCTGATGCCAGTGCGTATTGTGATAGGAAGCTTCCTTCTGGGTAATCGTAGCAATCGAAATGTACTGCACACATACAGAATGGACAGAGTAGCCCAAACCCCTGGATGGCGTTCGAGCAAGATCTGCATGCATGCTGTAGCATGTCTTCAAAGACGGCCGGCTTGGAGGACGGCATGAAGCGCCAAGGAACAAACTGGTGCGCGTATGGATGGTCCGGCCGTCTTCTGCTCGTTGCTACAGCCCCTGCGGTGCGATGTTGAAGAGAATGTTCGGTGCTGAAAACAGGAAGCGGTTTGCTAATGGTGACATGGCCTATGGCGTTGGGCCAAAATGTTGCCAGAAGGCAAAGCGCGGACCGTCTCGCTTTGACTGTATGGTATGCTATGACTTCAAGCACATCCAGATATGCGTCTGCTTTTGAAGTCGCTATAAGATCGACAAGACGACAGAACCGGTGTAACGTGGAGGGAGATGGTGAGTTAAGATCGATGCTTTCCAGCATTGCTACAAGAAGGGGAGGGATGATAGACGCGAGGTAATATACAGGAAGTGGTCGAAGCGGAGCCCTGGTGGATTGTACCGTGGCTGAGTCTTCAGCCCTGAGGGATGATGACCAAGGCGTCCAAGGGGAAACTATGCTTGAGGTGGGCTCCGAATTATCATCTTCGGGGCCTTCAATTTGAATGGAGATCGCAGGCTTCTCCGTGGCCTCTACTGTTAGGCCCTCTGGTGCATCGAATGAGTAGTCTGATCATTCGCGGGAGCAATCGTCTTACCTTTGGAAGCTAGCGAGGGTTCGATTGGGCTGGCACCCTGTGTGAGGTTGAGGCCTTGTAAGACCCCTCTAATGACACCCTCTTCAAAGAATGCGAGCAATCGAGGTTGCATTTCAATGTGAAAGGTTGAGAATGCCGGTATGAGAGCGAATGCAATTTGAGAGATGACTTTGGAATCGTGGTGCTGACTGTGGATAAGGAATTGGGAAACATCTAATACCACGGCCTGTAATGCATTCGGAGGACGAGATGGTCGAGGAGAAGATATTTTATACCGGCAATCCTCCAACACAACTGATGCCAGTACGGAGATACACTGTGAAAGCAGTGCGGGAGCTCGAACTTGACCACCGGGGTTGGGGGAGCCTGACCGAGACCGTTTGTTGTTTCCTGGTTGTTGGCTGCTTCTTCTCAATCTGAACGGAGACCTTGCAGAGTCACGACGATCTTCTATTCCTCCTGAAGGGGGGCTGGAGAAATTGAGAGCAGGTCAACACAGCGATCTTCAAAAGGTTCAGATGCCGTACCTATCATGGAAGATCTGCCAATTCTGCGCTTTAGAAATGAGAAGGACGTCCTTGAGCTGTGACATCAAGGAAAACGTGGCATCTGTCGTGAAGCCTTGGTCGGGATCATCATCTTCGTCGCTGTCCTCTCGCTGAGATACGGATGGTTGAACTCGCGTATCGACTCTTCCGCCATTGAACCTGACCGCTGCCCTGACAGATTTCACCACATCCGCAAGTCGTGTCTCGTTTGGTAGTCCGCCGATTTCTTTGAAAGCATCGAAGACGGGCGGAGGTAGTGTGCGGTTCTGGAGCTGACCTAACAAATGCGCAAGAAGTTTACGCGACTCATTTAAAGCTTTAGAGGTATTTGGTATGTTTGGGAAAAGGTGAGATGGGCTGGAAGGAGGGAATTTATGCTCTGTTGGGGTGGTGAAGTCGACAGCAAAGGGGGAATGGTTTTCACTGCCGTCCGTGTCTCCTGTGTCAATAGTCAAGCGTACGCCGCCTGGAAACACCCGTTCAGGTCCATTCATCCTGAGTCGTCGCTTGCGCCCGCAACCGTGAATGAAAAGCGGATGGCTCTGTCACCGCGAAAGCACCGAGAGTGGGTATTGATATATGGCTCGAGCTCAGTACAGCAGAAAAAGATCGGGCGCAGGCAGACGGCAGACGTAGGCGAGCTCCAAGCAGGGCGCTAATTGAAACTGTTTGAGGTTGAGGTCGAAGCCGATGCGCGTGTTTATTCGGACGGCGGACGCGATTCGATCACTCATTCTTGTTTCCTTCCTTCGCGGCATGTCACGCAGAGCAAAGCAAACTGGAAAACCACTCAAGCAACAGACTTTAACATCATTTCTACCCTCGTCTCCTCAACGTGGGCCACCATCTCCCACAAATTCGAAATCGCGCAAACTGCCAATCAGCTCCCAGCGCACTGCGAGTGCTCGCAAACCGGTCCCCGTGCCTGTGGATAACAATGAGGACAGCGACGGCGATACCAGTGACGTAGACGCTATTCAATTTGAACCTGATGTTATTGAGCTCAGTGACGAGGACGCCTCGCCTCGCCGGCCAACCACTCAACGCCGCGGCGTACCTGCTACTCAGGCTCGTGGATTAAAACTCGACGATGACAGTGGTGACCTGTTCTCTACGCGATCTGATGGCTCTATTTCAGAATCGCGAAAAAAGGTCAGACTTGGGAAACGGAAACAGGTCGTTGAGCTATCAGAATCTGAGGAGGAAGCCGTGCAGCCGAGACGGCGAAAACTGATCAAGGGCACTCGCCCCCCATCGGTTGATAGTGACGGAGAGGATCTTATGGAGGAGGTTGAAGAGCATCGTAAGCCTGGGTCACATCTTCTGAAGTCATTATTCAGACCGAATGTTGGTAGGTATATTACAAAAGCGCATGCGCACTCGCGACAAAAGGACAGCATTTCAAAAGAACTTGGAAAAACTCAAAAGTGTGTGTACGCCAGCGCTATTCTGAGGTTTCCTGCTAAGCCATCGTCGATAATAGGAAAGAAACTTGGCCTTGCCGCTCAGTCGTCATCTGAAGATTCCGCTAATGAGGAAGAGGAGGAGGAAGAGAGTCCCTTAAGATCAAGCTCGGTCGTGCCCTTTGCGGGTGCAAAGCCTCACACTTCGGATGGAGAGGAAGGCTCAGAGGATGAAAGCCAAGATGAGGATACCTTCATCGTCGAGGACGACGCAGCAGCGGCTGAACTCCCGCCGGAATTCAGTATGGACACCCACCAAGACCTAGCACACCAATTCAAGATCATCTGCCAGTTCTTTGTGCATTTGGCTGTGCAGAAACCTAAGGATCGACACTCATATATGGAGCATACTATGAAAAGTGAGCTTGTTGGCACACTAAGATTACTAGGTCTGATTTGCGGGTACGTAGACACGAAATACTTTTCTGTGCCTCTGCAAATCGCACGGCGGAAGCTCTCCGGTTTAAAGGACTCTCTAGTCGCTTCCTCAGTTTGGAGGCCCGATTTTAAGAATCAGCTTCAGAGGTATCCGACCTTTGAACTAACGTCGCTCAGCTTTGCCATCCCTGCATGTGATGCTTGTCACCTGGGCGGACGTATGTCCACGCTTCTAGGAAGAGTCGGTGGCAACCCATATGATCGAATGGGATTCAAGGTTAGTACTGCGTTTGGTCACTCGTGCATTTTTAACCATAGATGTAGCCTTTGGATGACATTTCTTCAAGTGAGTCGGAGAGCGACGACGATAAAGAGCGCCCCTCGAAAGAATTTCACCTCGGCCGCTTCTGTGCAAAGCGCACTCGAGTCTTTCATCGCTTCACCCACTGGGAGGTACGCCATGCTACATGTCATACGCACTGCATTGATTAACTTCCATGCAAGCATGCACTCTTCGAGAGCCTCGAACGGGAAGTCGACGAACTCCGTAAAAGTGACGGTAGTCGCGGTTTCGTTCGAGTTGCATTTGCCAAGGGCATCAAACCGCCGGAAGACCTGACCGATGCTGATGGAATTATGGACTGGCTGGACCAAAGAGGTATCATAGACATGGAGTGGCAAAGTGTGAGAGAGCTGATGGAGAGTGCGAGAAATCTGGAAATGGCTTCGAAGAGAGGAGAGAATGATGTTGATGTTGATTAGTTGATCCACCAGACTCAATCCTGTATTTTTAAGAGACATTTGTGGAGAACTTCCGAATTTGCAAGGCATGAAGGATGTTGCAGTAGTGGCTTTAGGCGCCGGACTTTGCAGGTGATCGAAGCAATAATAATGACACCCCTCGCGCTCACGTCCTTCCTACCACCACAAATGTCACATTATCCCAATTACCCTCTTCCTCCAGCTGGTCAGCAACCGGCGCAAGCAGCATATGGCCAGCAACCAGTGGCGCAAGCAGCATATGGTCAACAACCAGCGCAAACAGCGTACCCTTATACGTACTATGCAAGCCAGCATCCTCAGGCGCCAGGCGCGACTCCGTACCCATCAGGCTATCCAAGCAACTATCCTACAGGAGTCTCAGGCTATGGCGCTTGGCCTGGATATGCATACAGCTACCCAAGCCCGCATTACAGAACCACGGCTGGCGGTACGGCTGCCCCAGTGCCAACACCGGCAGCTACTCCTACGACTGCAAGAACGGCAACCTTCTCGACCAATTATACACCGGCTTACATGAAGGAGACGGTTGCTGCTGCTGCAAGTGGTGGGGCTGCTACCAGTCGTCGCAAGCAGGTCACTCACAGGGGAGTTTTTACCAAAGAGCGTGAGTCTTGGTTGAGCATCCTTTGAAATACTTTCTGACATCCTTGAATCATAGTGAAGAGCTTGATGTATGGTTTCGGTGACGATCGAAATCCAGGTAACGACACCGTCAACGTGATGGAAGAGATATTGATTGAGTTCATAACCGATGTGGTATGGCATACGCGTCGTGTGTTACAAACCCAGTATTCAATGGTCTTTCACAGTGCCACACCGCAGCTGGTCCTGGCAAGAAAGTCCGCCTATCTTTGGAAGATCTTCGTCGAGCACTTTCACGACCGGCGGACGCGAAGAAACTCGCGCGGATGGAAGAGCTTCTCTTCATGCAAGAGGATATCAAACGTGCTCGGGCCCAGGTACCGGATTTGCCCACATAAATGCACCTCAGCCTCCATTTCCGTTGGCCCGCTACCTCCCACTACTTAGAAGGCACCGGACAACTATCAGGTTCCCTTCCGAGCTCAGTCATTTCAGATACACAAAATATCTTGCATCCCTTGTCCACACACCAAGAGCGTGCTTTTCATGGCCTCATCCCAGCCCATTGTCACGCAGCGTTTCAGGGAGGCTTCTTACAGCCAGTGTTCCGTTTACGTTCGGGGGTGGGAACTGCAACTATCATTGAGTAATGTAGATAATGGTCCTGATGCTATCATATCGAGCTTCATTTATGCCCGCAGATTGGATCGAGAGCAATAAAGCCCATGAATATTGATGCGCAAGATTGCATGATAATCTTCTCTGAATGTTGAAGGCGATGTGACGAACTGACCACGCTGCGCACTTTTGTCAAGCAAGATTGTTTCGTGCATCTAAATCCTTGATTCACGCTTCCTCCATGGTTTCATCCTGGTCGTCATTTTCCCCGGGGTCCTTGGCACCGCGTCCTTGTACGCCACCGCTCTGTGCGAGAGGCTTCGCGTATTGTTGCAACCATTCCTCGGACTCCCACACTATGAGACAATATTGTGAGACAAATGCACCATACACGGTCATAATCCATAAACTGACCTGCTCTGTTACCACCAGCTTGTAGTTGGCCTTTCATCGGCCTCGCTAGGTTGACCTTTAAGACCTTTCCTGACATCTCGTTCATATCCATGTTGTCAATGGCATCCTGGGCGTCAGCCGCTGAGCCATACGTGACAAACGCGAAGCCACGATGCTTGGCCTCTGACGCATGCTTGTAAGGCTCACAGATATCTCAGTCACGGCTCGATCGTACATACCTGCCTGTCGATTGGGATCCGTAGTGGCCGAGGGCAACTGTACCTCGATGATATCACCTGCAAAATCGCATGCTCTCAGGAGTCAGGCGATGCTGCAGGAAGGCTTCAACGCACCGAATGTGGAGAAATGCTCATATATGGTACTCTCATCAACCTCCTCGGCAACGCCGCCAATGAAGACGGTCTTTTTGGTCCGAGTGCCTTCTTCCATTACTGTGAGCACCAGCAGAAAGAGATGGAAATTCCCACCACGCGTCGCGGACCGATCATAGCGACCGACTTCCGAGTGCTCGTGACGTGAGCTTGCTCACAACCCTTCACGACCTCTTACTCTTGCCTCGCGGCTTTCTGTCAATCCGGAGTAATATTGATGCATTCCGCACCAGTCTGCCGGCGGATGACCCAATGTTGCAATATTTTCCCAGCAATTAACAAATGGCTTATGATGAAACCCGAAATGGTACATTTCTGTGCACGCAGTGACCCAAAAATGTGCGAGTTTGCGCACGCCCGATAGCCGCTGATTGGACCTGTGCCGCGCTTGAGCGGACTCAAATAGTAAGTCTTTCTGGAGACGGGAATATAAGAGGCCCGCACAGTATGCTTCATCACTGTACTCGATACCCTTGCTTTATCTCTCAACAATTTCAGCATCAGAAACGGAAGCATGTCTTACGAATGGGATAGCGCCAGCGATGCAGGGAGCTCAGTCTATAATTCAGACACCTCTGGGGACGAGGAAGATTTCAATACACGGGTAAGCCCATATTGGTATCGTTATCGGAAAATTCTCGAATCTCGAGGATACCGGTTAGACTGTGTCCGCGACGTCAAGGTAGGTCAGGCGAGATCATCTAGTTGTGTGTTTCTGACATGGGTTATGGCTAGCAATACTATGAACAGCGCATGCCCCCCGATTTGCGCCATGATATGCCAGGTTATTCTCGTGCATGTACAACAGGAGATGATAACTCTCTGTGCAAGGACGCAGGCCTGGTGAGTTTGCATTATTCTAAAATTGTGGCAACGCTATAAATCTGCTATCACAGTCCGACAATATCTTCCGTGGATCTAGAATTCGAGATAAATTAAAGATCATCGTCAAAGCGGTCAATCTACGCAGCCGGGAATATTGCATTATCGACTTTTTGACCACTTCGCCACAACGAGATGACCCCTCCAATCATTGTATACGTGCGTTTTTCTTGTCGCTCATGTCGAATCATATTTAAACATGTTTGAATTGTTACCCAGCCGTGTTGGATATGATACCCATCACTGAAGATTCGATAGGGATCATTGTCATGGAGGAGTGGAATATAAACCTCGTTGGAGATCAACCATGCTGCATCCGATTATTCCTGGGGGCATTGCAACAGTGCACAGATGTAAGCGTATTTCCCGTTACTATATTGTTTTGCTGAAGAATCGGCCGTGGGGGAACATAGCATCTGGTCTTTATGCACGAACATGGCATCGCTCATCTTGACCTCTGCTTGCGTAACATAGTTACCGACGGCAAGGGACACTACGCGTATATCGATTATGAAACGAGCCGTAGATTTTTGCATGATGCCCCGCGAATACAACAACATCGGGCACAAGAAGTTCCACCAGAATTCGAGCGTGGAGAGGCGTCTAATCCTTTCAAGGTGGACGTGTGGGCGCTTGCTGTGTTCTTCCTTCAAGCATCTCAGGTATGATAATGGCTGTACATTTACGTGACCTCACTGACAAGGTCCTTTTTAGCTGGCAGGCTACAACATTCCGGCGCTCGTAGCTTTAACAAAGTCCATGCTCCATGATGACCCAGACGAGCGGCCATCGGCCAAAGCAGTACAAACCGACTTTGATATCATGATTTCCTCAATGTTTCAGTCAGGACATCTGGATTGCTCTGGCACAACCTGAAGATGACATGGACCTATATTTACGATTAATACTTTAATAATATATTCCATTACAGTTAACTATCATGGCGCATCTCCACCAGGGTTTGCGGCCACTTGTTCTTCCTCCAACTTTCTCCGTTTCCTTGCCAAATACCGCTCCTTAGCGGTTTGAACATCCTCCTCATTGTTGCGTTTAGAGATGATTCTTTGAGTCGCCTCGTGCTCTGCAAGCGCTTTGGCCTCCGCTGTACGAGCATCCTCCTGCACCATCTGTTGTCGTATTTCTCTCGCTCGTCTCTCGTTGATCTCCTTGCGACTGGCAGCTGTCCCCACAGCGCGATGTATCTCTAGTGTGGCCCCATCCGTTCCAGCCGCTTTTTGCGATTTTTGAAGGCCGAGTCGTCTAGTATCCGGAGCAGAAAGGTTCAGACCAGCAGCCAGTAACTCGCGCTTGTCGACGATCTGGTTGTCATCATTCAGCTCCACATCTACGCCTCGCTCCCGTGCCTCCTTTGCCAGCACCGCATCTGACTTCTTGCTAAGTTCTGAGGGCTTGGTAATAGTAAGATTGGGTGCGGGGCCTTGCGGACCGATGGTCAGCTTGGCCGCCGTCGCCGTCGTCGCTGCCACAGTCTCCTCATGCTGTTGCTCCGAGTCTTCGAGAAATTTCTTGTAGAAGTGGGCCATCCCCGTGCTCGCGCCCCCATTCTTCTTCTTTGCGGCCTCTGTGGAAACAGCGTAAGTTCACCACCCCCTCAAGGATGCGTAGAATAAAGTACCTTCTCGTTCTTTCTCTTCCTCTTCAGCTCTTCTAACCTCGGCCATTTGGTCCTTGTAAGCCTGCGTAACGAACTCCTCCTTGTCCGCGAATTCATCCCCTTCGATCTCACGTTCCCTCTGCATCATCTTCTCCTCTGCACGTAGATGGTCCAACTTTCGAGTTGCTGCAGTCGCCAGTAGCGCGCTAATATATTTGGGCTTAAGAGGTTTCAGTATTGCAGTTGATATCGTCTTGCAAGGGTAAGCTCACCTTGCGCTCCTTATTATCTGCCTCTTTCGCTTCCTTCTGTCGTGACTTTGCCTCCTGCATCTTATCATATACACCATCATAGTCATAGACAGTGGCGTCGACAAGTCTTTCTGCCTCCATGCGCTTCTTCATTGCTTTCGATGACTCTACGTTCTGCGCAATTAGCTTCTTGTTTGGTAAGGCCTTGAGGCCGGCCGTGGATGTTTCGGCCGTATCCACAGGTTCATCGTCGTCAAAGCCAGAGAAAGCTGTGGGTTTCTTTAAAGGTGGGGCTGCGCCGACGGGTTTTTCTTTTGGTTTAAGTGCGAAAGACAGCTTCATGGGAGTCAAGTAGAATACGGTGTGATCGTGGGCGCCAATTCGCCTGTCCTTCCTATTTCTGACTTCGATGGCGTCCAATTTTGACAGACGCAGAATCAACGGCCCTGAAGAGAGCTTCGTACCTGTGTATGACGACGATGAAGGAACCCAGCTGGATCGGTGGACCGCCGGAGAGCCGCGTCCTGGGCGGTCATCTGGGGACATTCGACCAATCTGTGCGGTTCAAGTCTCGGCAGCAGGACTATTCTGATACGCAGCTCAAACAATCTATGCAGTCTTACAACCAGGGCTGATCAATCAAGCAAATGGCTCAGCGTACATCGAGACAGAGCGGACAAAAATTGCCTGCGCTGTGTAAGCAAATACGATCTACGGTTTTCTACGTTCATTTAACACCCATGTCAGGTATGGCCCCCGGCAGTCGAAAAACACGTCGTATAGTGAGAAAGGCCGTCTGAATGTCGAGGTCAAGTTTGCCCCATTCTCTTGCAAAAGAAGAAGGGCCCCAATGCGTGTAAGTTTATCAATTTTGAGTCCCGACCAGCAAAGCACTGATGTGCTTGCCCACTCTCAGGACGCAGAGGATAGGTCGGTTGCGGTGGCTATCCATCAAGCGATAGTATCGTCAGTGCGACTAGAATTGCTTCCAAAATCGACCATAGATGTATTCCTGACCATCATCGAGAACGACGGAATCGAAGGCTGCATCGCAGCAGGTTCTATCGCAGCAAGTACTGCTCTTGCAGACGCGGGCATTGATATGATTGGGCTTGTAGTGTCATGTTCCGGTGTAAGTTACATCCAGCTCCCTACTTGCGACACTTGCTCACCCACTGACAGGCTTTGGCGGGAAAAGAACTATGGTTAGATCCTACCCGAGAAGAAACGGAGGTGTCGAAAGGATCTTTAATTCTGTCTTGTATGCCTGCTCTTGGCACTGTTACGAGCGTATGGCAAAACGGTCAGATGAAAACACAGGAGGTGCTAGACGTGAGTCTGTCTCCTATAATCTCCATGCAACAATAATGACATGGTGCCAAAGTGTATGGATTTGTGTCAGGAGAGGTGTATTGATATTCACTCTGTAGTTGCACAAGCCTTGCTGGATAACGCAAAAGCCCAATGAAACTGTTTGCACGTACTAGCTATTCTTAAGTGACAGTAAGTATTTTTGCTGGCGGAGGCTGCCACTAGTAAATCTTGCGTTCTTTTTGCTAAGTGTTAGCGTCAGTCTGTAGAATTAGCTAGCTGTCTGAGATAGGTCCCTTTTAATATAAAATTATCTGCACGGTTAAAAGGGTGCACACGCGCGCGATTGCATATATTACCGTCAGTGTCAACGTCCGAGTCGGTGACTGACATGCACAAGTCCTTGGGCGCTAAAGGACAATTACTTCTCCTCGAGTCCTCGAGCACGACTTTCACGCTTTTCGACCTTTGCGCATTGATTTCTTACGATCCTAGATTCGGCTCGAGCTCCTGCTGCGGCTTTCAAGTTAATTACCAGCTTCCACTATGGTCAAGTCCCAGGAGGATTCTTACACCTCGTTAAACTCTCCATCACATTATCCACCATCTCGGCTCTCACACCATTCAAACGACTCTAATGACTCTTTACGCGCGCTCGAATACTCAGAAGGGCCTGTCCTTGCGGAATCTTCACGACATGCCCGTGATCGATCATATTCGTTCTCAGGATTTGACTTCCAACAAGCCTTGTTGCCGCTTTCAGCAAGTTTGGACGAACCAGAAAACACCCATGGTGATGCGCCGGAGAAAAATATAGGCTTAATTCACGGTGTGTATTACTTTCTATGGTTGTTGGACATGTGTTGATCACTGCTACTCAGGTGTTGCGCTTATTGTGGGGCTGCAGGTGAGTCAGCTATCCTTGTGTATATGTAAATGTGGAGTGATTAAACGGACATGCCTTCGTAGATTGGGTCGGGCATCTTGTAAGCATTGTCATGCCACTCTGCGTGACTATAATGAACATACGAAAGCTCGTCGCCAGGGGTGGTGGTAGCCAACACTAAAAGCGTCGGCGCAGCCTTAGTAGTATGGCTTGCAGCTGGCCTCTTGGCGTGGACAGGAGCGAGTAGTTTTGCAGAATTGGGTACTGCGATACCATTGAATGGGGGCCCCCAGGTATGTGCTCGCCTTACTTCCTTCCCCCTCTTCAATGTCTGAAATACACCATTCAGGCCTACCTTGCTTATGCATATGGCCCTCTCGCGTCGTATCTATACGCATTTACTGCAATACTGGCTATTAAACCAGGTCAATTCCACTGGACACCATATGCGTATTCTCTCTAATGTCTGCTCATAACAGGCAGCAATGCCGTGGTTGCGCTCATCTTTGCTGAATATATCAATCGGATTCTTTGGCATGCCACGCAATCCAACATCTCTCCAGACGCTGTTCCCCAATGGGCAATCAAATTGACTGCAGTGTTGGCTGTATATGTGGTGACAGCTCTCTGCGCGTTTAGTCGCAACACGGGAGCACGCGCAGCCATTGCTTTCACCACCGTTAAAGTATGTATCTCTTTAGCCATCACACATCGTTCATCAGCACTAACGTAAGCTAGGTGCTAGCGCTCGTGAGTTATGCGGAAAGTCTGTGGGCTCAAGTACTCAATGTTATTCACGCATAGATATCCATCGTGATTATAGGCGTTGTGCAACTGGCAAGGGGTAAAACGTCGACATCTCTAACAGAGCCTATTTTCGAAGACTCTAGCACTAGTCCATCATCCTACGCTTTGGCCCTATACTCCGGGCTTTGGGCTGTCGACGGATGGGATCAAGCCAACTACGTCGGTGGAGAGATCAAGAACTCAAACAAAAATCTTCCACGAGCAATACATTCCAGCATGCTACTAGTCATCGTACGTTGATCGTACGCGTACCCAAATCGGCATGATAGTGCATACCCTAATTCCCTACAGACACTGTTCCTCTTGGCGAACATATCATATTTTGTGGTACTAGATCAGGTTAGACAGCACTTTTGATATCTAGCAAAACCCACATCTGACGAGTCAACAGGCCACCATAGCACGCAGCAACACCGTGGCAATGGACTTTGGTCGCGCGCTATTTGGTCCAGTAGGCGGCATTATTTTCGCTTTCATGGTGGCCTTCTCTTGCTTTGGCGCGCTGAACGGTGCGTAATGCGATTGTATTGCATTGTGCAGCCTCTCACGCTTTTTCAGGGTCCACATATACCTCAGCACGATTGATCTGCGTAGCCGGCAGAGAAAGATACCTACCAGCAATGTTCGGGCGATTACACAAGACGCGAAAAACGCCACTTAACGCCATGCTTCTGCAAGCCGCACTTACCACGATATTCATTGTCGTTGGTGGCGGCTTCAGGTCACTCATCAATTTTTCGGTCATGGTGTCCTGGACGTTCTATTTTCTGACAGTAAATTCTTTTCATGAAACGAATCTGGATACATTGATTCAGACTTGTTCTTAGGTGCTGGGACTCATCGTGTTGCGCTTTAATGAGCCCACATTAGAAAGGCAAGCTTTTGCATCAATAATCACATGTAGACTTACTAACCGGATTACAGACCGTACAAAACGTGGATAATAACACCTTTAACCTTCTGTGCGGTGCGTAGCGGTACTCAAACATCTTAACATTCCATTGACATTTGAGGAACAGGTGGCCTTGTTTCTAATATGCATGCCCGTCCTTGCTGCGCCGCTTGAGGCAATAGCAGCATTAGGTAGGTTCATCTGATATTGCCACTGGAAGGCTGGTGGCTCACGAATTCCCGCATGATCAGGGTTTGTTCTCGCCGGTATCCCGGTATACTACATGACCAGCCGAAGCGACACCAAATCAACACCGCCTCTCATCGGTACGCTTTAGCACTGCTCATAATTATTTTTTAGCACTGACACATAACGCGTACAGCATTCTTTGGCTCCATATGGGCAAGAATACGCGGCCAACCATCTGCAGAAGATGGCTGGGTCGCTGTTGCAACCGATGGCGACGATCAGGTGGAGATGGTGGAGGGCCCGTCGACATCGACGTCCCTTCGATAGAACATGTATCCGTAAATTGAGTTCCGCGATAGTCAAAGATAGACGAAAGATAGACATTCGAAGGCCAGGGTGTACGAATTTTACGAGTGGGTGGCTGCCGATATAATTCAAACAACAGCTGAGGATTTCAGAGAAATCGCCAATGTTTCTGCAACGCCACTGTAACGTGTGGAATACCATACACATCTTCCCCGATATTCAACCGACAGTACTCATACATACAATCGAGGCAAATGATACTTACACTCGCTATCAATGTGCACTGCACACACAATTTACAAACGCCAAACAGACCAGTTAGCACACGACATTGGGGGGCGATGTTTGTGTATAATGGATATCATTTCGATTGCTCATGAAAGAATAACTTAAGTACTACTGTACGAAGTAGTTCCCCGACGGTGGTATACAATCTATGGGTATTATGATATAACACTCTACAAGCCGAGGGCAACGATGAGACCGCCGAGGCCCAGGGTGGTTACAAGGCTGCTGACACCGGCGAGGAGGCCGGTGAGAGCTGGAATAAGCTGTGCAACAAGACCAGCGACGGCCGCGAGCAAGGAGGCGACGAGGACGCTGAGTCCGGCACTGAAAATAATATGAGTATCTGTGCATGTGCAATAAAATGCGGAAAACATACCCAACGGGGGGGAGGACAGCAGTCAGATCACCACCGGGGCCGAGGACCACGACAAGTTTGGCGAGGGTAGGGATGAGGAGCTGCGAGATTACTTGTTTAGCCACGTGCTATGATAATAAAAAGGGGCGGAAAAAACGAACTGTGAGAATGTCAACGACCAACTTGGTCACGGTCGCGAGAGGCACAACCTCGTTGGAGGTGGCACTGCTGAGAACGACGCTCTGGGGCAGGCCCTTGAGGGCTGAGGAGCTGTTGGTGGCGGTCGAGATGGCAGTGGTGATCTCGGTGATGATAGGACCAACGACCGCGGAGGTGGCGTTGTTGGACTTGATGGAAGCTACGCGCAAGGTAGGTTAGATACAGCTGTAATGAAATAATTTTTTAAACATACCAAGCTCGGACACGAGAGGGGTCAAAGTGCTCTGGAGTTTCGTGAGGATAGCCTGAACTCCCATGACACTAGAGTCCCGAACAACAACGGGCGAGGCCGAGGTGAACGCGCTCATGGCGACGGTGGCAAAGATGGCAAGGGAGAAACGCATTGTAGATGTCTTTGTTAGGAAAAGAAAGTGGGTAAAAAAGCGAGTGTGGGGGTGGTAGCAGAGAGGTAAAAAAAGCTGCAGAATTATTGTGAGGTGCTCTCCTTTTTATGCGACTTGGAGCTGAGATGTATAGCTAGCGAGCACGACACCGTGCCGATGGAATTGCGAGAAATGCAGGATTGATCGGGTATGAGCAATTCCCGCCATAGAAGCAGAGATTG
Source organism: Athelia psychrophila (assembly GCA_001630335.1). Classification (NCBI taxonomy): domain Eukaryota; kingdom Fungi; phylum Basidiomycota; class Agaricomycetes; order Atheliales; family Atheliaceae; genus Athelia; species Athelia psychrophila. The sequence goes on along the minus strand of KV417563.1, from coordinate 55,714 downwards.
TGGAGTGCGCGCCGTAATATCGCGAGAGATTGATATCTTTGAAGATATGTCGCGATATATCATCTCATATGATGGCTGTATATGGCAAGTGAAACGAAGGGCCGGGTACAGGCTGGTACAGGTTAAATTTCCAGTCTTGAGAATCCTCTCGCCGTGGTCTGAGGTGGTGGCACCGGTGGCCCAGAATTGGTGCCCCGATCGCAAATGTTAAGCAGAGCACTAGTAGGCAGTGACATATATATGGACTGGTCCTGGAGTTTCCAGCCGCATCACAGCTGAAATATCTAGATCTTGTCAATTTTCTATCAACCTATACAGCACTTGGCACTGACCAATGATTTCGCATGTGAACCGCGGCTGCGAGCGGCTATGTCATCATGTTTTTCAAGGGTCACCTGTTGCAAAACTTCAAAGAAGATCTGAGAGTGGAGCCCTTTGTACTCCTTTATAGGCCATATTATGAAACAAACGACCGACTCCATGCAGGGATGCTTTACGCGTCGCGAAGGGCTTACATTATGTTACATATGATATGTTTGTATTTGCAGTGAATTGTATACATCGGAGCCTCGAAGTTCCGAAGTCTGCAGCTGCTGGCAGTTTACTAGAGTTTACTTCGGTTGTCCGTCGCGCCAGGTCGCGCCTTGGTGCCTTTCTACGCGAGTAGCTTTATGTAGGGCGGGCGAGAGTACTCGTTCGAAGACATCAATATTGTCGCGTAGAGCGCCTCGAGGGATTGGACGCGGGTGCAGACCGACTTCTATTGATTTGATGCGCCGCGGCCTTGGATGAACGATCATGTTGTCGTTGCGAAACAAGGTGAAAAATGATCAAATTTGGCCAAAGATGGCCGAACCGATCGCGATCAATCAGTGGGCGCCTATCTGCTGAGGTACCCCCGAGCACCGATCGAAGATGCGAATATCACATGACTTTCAGATCTTTCGTTTGCATGATCTTCTGCTCGATCGGGTTCGAACGTCGACGAATGTAGTGCCATCCTCCATCCTCCGCCATCGGTTGTGACGATGTGAATGGCTGCGTAGTTTTCCAAGTGCCCGGCCCTATGTGGACAACACCCATCGCTGAGATATAGAACCAACCTTGAGCCTAGTGCTGTTTAACTCCTGCTGTGTATATCCTGTAGCTAGTTGATCTTGAACCTTGCAGTGATATCCTGCCCAAATCGATATCCTGCCCACCAGAATATCGCAACACAAATTGCAGCATTTGCCCTTTGAATTCGCTCTCCGAGTCATGGTGTCAGTGTTCGTCAGCTACCACCCAGAACCGGGAGGGGTGTCATGCGGTGGCGTCACGGCCAGCTGGCAAGGAAGATGTCCACGCGAACCAGGCCCAGGCTGTTCCATGTTCCGGAGCTGTCAGTGTCAGTGCCCGCAAAGCATCCATGGAGAGGGATACATTGGCGGCCAGTCAACCTCTTCGAAGTGCATACAGTGCGCCAGCAGAGTCAGAGATACATTGAGCAACCGAGAAAAAAGACAAAAGACAAGACAAATACACCGAGTAAACAGGAACGCGAGAAATAAGTGTGCGCGTGTTGGGGTCCCGGGACCATGAAATAAGTGTTAAAGGTTCAGGAATGCAGAGCCAATCGGATAGCGAAAACGAAAGCGAAAGCGAAAACGGACTGAGCACCGAGCAAATAAGTCAAGCAAAGTTAAAGGCCCTTTGTCATGCGCTTGGACCGTGAAAGGTCTTCCGCGTAGTGGCCGTACGGGCTGAGGAGCGTGCCGAGGCCCTTGAGGACCTCGACCTGGAAGTCCGTGAATGGATAGCTCTCCCCGTCGACGGCGAAGTAGCCCCGCGTCTCGAGGCACTTTACGCGATACGCCGTTGCTTTGAAGTAGTGTTTCTGCCGGTGCAAAAGCGCGTGTCAGGATTCAACCCGCTTCACAAGCAACTGATAGCGATAGAGCTGGAAAGGGGACGGGGAACGCACGGATTCGAGCCAAAATTGGGCGCCGGACGCGGCGCCTTCTATCCCGCTGATCATCTCCAGCCGAGTGCGCTGCGCGTCACGTCTGTCAGCCCGAGGCCTGCGAGGAAAAAGAAAGACGATGCTTACCCGCTCTTGTACAACAATATCTACATATCCATCATCAGGTACACTGACCGGGAATTGCATCAGGTCCCTGCGAATTACAATGCAGTCAGCAGGCGCCCAGTGTATTTACACTGAATACGAGTGAGGAGATGAGACCAAATGCAAACGCACCTGGCCACAAATGGGCCCTTGCCCGCATACAGATACACCGCCGGCTTGTCGAACGTCAACCAACCGTCCATCTGGTCCACGGGTTGCGCAAGATCCGGCAACGACCCCTCCGCCGCCGCCTTGCACGCGCTCCCCGCGTCGCAGCTCGGCGAAGTCGGCGACTGCAGCTGTCCCTGCCCCTGTGGCCCGGCGGGCGACGAGGCCTTGCTCGACTCGAGCGCCTGCACCATGCGCGCCTTGTCCTGCTCCGCGACCTTAATCTGGACGACGAGCGGGCAGGTCTTGAACGCGACCAGGCCGCGGAGGAAGCCGAGCACGAAGCGCGCCTCGCCCATCCAGCGCCAGCTCTCCGTGCCCAGGTCGCAGTCGGCCATGATCCCGAGCGCTTGCGTCATCGTCGAGATAGTGGTCTTGCCACCCTGGGTCAGGAGGAAGAGGTCGACCTTCATCGGTTTGCCTGCGTGGGTGGGGTGATGAGCGGGGGCTATCGTGGTTGTGAACTTGAATCAGCGCACCTTTGATCGCGTTCAACGCGGCGGCCGCGCAGTCCACGCCGTCCTATCCCGCCTACGTATCAGACACACTCCCTTTGTACTCCCATTCCCCATTCCCCGAGAAGAACGCACCTTCGTCCCGAGAATATTTAGACTCGTCGCATTCGCGGACCCACCGGGCACGAGCGCGACGGGCAGCTCAAACGCGCGCGCGCTCTGCGGGTGCTGCGCGAAGCCGTTCATGACCTCGTGCATGAGCCCGTCCCCGCTGACGACGACCAGTGCGTCGTACACGAAGTCGAGCGTACTCGCTATCTCGACGGCGTGCTTGCTGTGCGTTGTGTCTGGGGACGGGGGTTTGGTTATGGGTTAGCAGTAGCAACTGGGGCCGGCTGGGGGAGAGGGGGCGCACATGTCGCGTCCATGGGACATTTGGCGGCTCGAAAGATGGGCTCGACAACCTTGTTGTATAAGGCGCCGGCGCGTCCCTGCAAGGAGTGAGATGGGAGCAAATAGGATTGGCGCACGAAGACGTACCTTCCCGCCAAAGGGGTTGATGAGGACTTTGAGCCGTCTGTAGGGCTTTACGCCTGGTTGTCATCAGTGTGGAGTCAGCTATGCGGTATGTGTATATGCGACTGCTATTGCTTGAGACGCGCCTTGGTACGCGATGTCCATCATCGCCTCGCACCAGGCCTTCGTCTGCGCCTCATCCGCAGTCCCCTCGATCTTGCTCAACGCCAGCTGGGATTTCGCGCTTTTCCGCGCCAAGTAGTACAGCTCCAGAGTGTTCGATGCATGATACGCCCCAATGACCTGCCGGACGGGCACCTCCGCCTCGCGCTTGTCTGCACACCGCCCGATCCGATGAGCCCTCGCTCGCTTGCCCTCTTGCCCGAGCACACGCACCTTGCCGGCTCACGAATAGCGCAGTCGTGGTCAACCGCAGGCGCACAGCCTTCCCACTCGACGTCACCGTCAGATCAAAGGTCTGCACCGCTGCGGCCATGTTCAGCTAGAATTTGACGCGTTCCTAACGGGGATGTCGTTGTGCCTGGGACGGGGAAGGGGGGCTCGGGAAGGGGTGTTCTCGAGGCGCACTGTGAATTTAGTAACTGTATTGTTGGTTTCGCCGCCGCAGTGACGGGTCCATAAGGCACTGACAGGGGTGGCAGTTGAGCGATGAGCGCTCAGGGACATGTGAATAATGTCACAGGGCGCACAGCAAGGTAATAGCAGTTAACAATGCAGACCGCCATCTCCCCCTGTTTTCTCTTGCAGGTATGAACAGACGGCCGAGAGAGATGCGTGACTGCGCGTTGCCGCATACAACCCGGTCCCGTGCTGGTACCACACAGGGTTGCTTCCAATTGCAAGTGGCTTCTGGTACAGACAGTAACATAGTCCTACTTGCAAGACCAACCAAGTACAAACGAGAACGTGAAAAATAGACATATGTATGTGGAGGAGCACGGAAGAAGAGTTAAACATTGAGGGATAAGGAGGGAAGAGGGAGGCAAAGAAACGAAGAACCAGGCACTCAAGGTCATCGATCATCGATCATCCTCGATGCATACTAATTAGCGGCAGTATGATGAGAAGCGTGCCGAGGCCGTCAAGGACCTCGACCTGCAGCTGTAATTCGGCGAATGTATAGCTCTCCATGTCGACAGATAAGAAGTCCCTCGGGCTCGTCTCGAGGCAGTTTACGCGGTACCCGTCGCTTTGAATTCAAAGCAGTGGTTTGAAAGATGCGATGGTCACCAGATGCATTAAAATACGAGCTATCGCCATCACAGTTCCGATTACTGGCCGAGCGCCGAGCTTTGGGTGAGGATGGTCTTTTGCGAGCTGGCGAGCTCCCAGGCCCCTGGAAACTCCCACATATGTCTCTCCGTTCGGTGGCGCTGCTTGCGACGGCGATTGTGAACGCATTTCGAATCAGATTTCATAAGGCTCGCAGGGTGATAGCAGCGGTGTAACTGTCTCTCCATGATGCTACCCTCACTTAAATTATTTGTGCCTTGGTCATTGAGCTGGGGGGCTTACAAGATTTTCAAGCCAAGAAATCGGCCCAAAAAATCGTTATGACAGATAAGGCTTTTGTGACGCCACCTGTGCTTATTTTTCCTCAATTTTACCTCTAGTGGACGTGTTTGAGGTATACGGAGACTTTGAATGAGCCAAGTTTATATGAATTTGGAATGTAGCGAGGAAAGTGGGAGATTACTGAAAAAAAATAACGATTTGTGGCGCGGAGAGACATATGTGGGATTCCAGGGGCCTGAGCTCCCTTCTAGATCTACAATATACGATCGGTAGCAATACTAATCCTTGTTTCCTTGACCGCGCACAGCCGCATGCTTGCCAGGCATTATAACTTTGTTATTATTGCTCTTCCACCTCCTGCCGTGCTCTAGGTAACGCAAATACAAAAAGAAGGGCAACTGGTTGCTCGCTTCACGGTTTCGTCTCTTGTTGTCTTCATGGCTACTCGGAGCTCTTCAGTCACCAGAACGACGTTATTCCGGTGCAACGACGCGTGATTAGCAACAGTCGCCGGCCACCGAGCTGTTATAAATCCAGCCAACCGTGCTCTTGCTCTATCAGCTTCTCATCCCTCTCCTTTCTCCCGAAACACTCTCTTCGTGAGTTGCCCACTATCGGCCTTACACGCCTGACAATTGCATGTGTGCTCATATTCCGTACCCTGCAGATATCTACACCATCTTATCTACTACCATGGTGCGCACAAATGGCTCATTTCCGTCTACCTGCTCGCACACTAATGCATGTGCCCTAGTCTGCCCCAGAAGCCCACAAGTACGAGTTTGATGTAAAGGTAGGGCACGCACCTGATCGCAGCGTTCCTGTTTACTCACAGCACTGGATGCTAGATGACATGCAGCGGTTGCTCCGGAGCGATCGACCGTGTTCTCAAGAAGCTCAAAGACGTTCCTGAACCAAGTGAGCTCTGCCATCTCCTGATCGTCTGAGCCAGAAGCTTATGCAATGCGCGCTGCAGCCGTGCAGGATTACACCGTGGACCTTGACAAACAGCTCGTCAATGTGACCGGGACAATCCCGTACGAAGATTTACTGGCGAAGATCAAGAAGACCGGCAAGGAGGTGCGTCGTCGTGCTTCCACGAGTCCGATACATCCATCTGATCAGCATCGCACAGGTCCGCTCTGGGAAGACGATCCAGTGAGGAAGCCATGATCTGAAGTAAATTATAGACGCTTGTACCACCCCCAGTCAATCCACAGATTCGCGTGGCCACGTTGGGCCCCAGATGCAGTCAGTGAGCTTGCACTCCCTTAATTGCGCATGTTGGTAGCTGCACTGTGTGTAATCAACGCCTGAAATCGCGACGGTCTGGTCTTGTTGGCTCCACAGCTGTGCCTATCATGATGATCTCTCCCAGAAACTGGACGTCGGCACCCGATACTCAGTCCAGTCAACCTTGAGCTTAAGCTTCCTTCACCGCCTTTCATCACCGGAAGCCCTTGGATGTGTCGAAGACGGTCGTCAGGTCATTCGAGAGAATGCGGCATTTTCGCGCAGCCCTCGCATCCCGTCCAGTCACCACCCGCGGGAAGCTTGTCATATATATCAGGTGACAGTCCGGCTTGCGGACTACACGAGACCTACAGAACCTGAGTGGCCTGGTTCCGCACGCAGCTTACTCCACTTCCTTCAACGTCACATATTCTGCTCGTTCGCTGGACATCGGTGAGTACGCGTCATATCTGCGCTATGCATCGAAGCTCATCCATTCATCGCGTCCAGCTCGTTTCTAAACGTCAAGCAAGCGCCCCTCCAAAGATGCACAGGTGCGCAGCGTTCGCTTGTGCGCAAGCATTTACCCAAGCTGACCAAAGCTGGCTGATATCTGACCAGATATCTTATGCCGGTCTTTTAGAAGTTAGCCTGCAACTGTACACGCCCAATCAGCCATGTCAAATACCATACACCCAAGCCCACGGAGACGTGCTAGTCTCCCACTCCAGCTAGACAAAAGTCCATCGAGGCAGGATCTACATCTATAAGAAGGCAGATCGCCGCAGCAGCTCGTGAGTCGCGCAATTCGTGAATGTTGGAACCCGACTGATCACTGATCACCCTCCGGTCTGAGACGTACCAGAGAAAGATACGCCGCAATGGGGCGAGAGTCGGGACATGGTGGCCGTGAGCGCTAGAATAGTAAATTCAGAACCCTTACTTTCCGCTAGACGGTGCTGCTGTAATCAAATCATTCCAATGCGAAAGCTAGTAGGCGGCCTAACAAATTTTATCGCAACAAGTACGCGGTGTTGACTTCGCGGCTATGAGTATGTGCTGGGAATTAAATTATGCGTGGAGGTACACGAAGAAGCAGTGTACACGAAGCATCATATATTTGAAAATTGTTACACTGGGGGGAAATGAATTATTACTGGGACCCAATGTTTTGAAGACATCTCTCTCCATAGAATGCAACGGGATCCATGACATGTTGCCTTCATGTACACAAAGCCTTCTGGGATCTTGCCTAGATGGCGTCCTGAGTTAACATCTGTGAAATAGCCCTGCTTGTTGAAGCTCAAGGATATCTGGGCTTTGTCATGACTGGTGCGATGGGGAATTAAAGCGTCACTATCATCTCCGTTGTACAGCTTGCCAGTGGTGGCATTCCACACCCGCACAGTCTTGTCCCTCGACTCCGACACAATATTGGTGCCATCCGGCGAGAAGGCAACACAATATACCAGATCCTCGTGGCCTTCAAGTGGCGGGAGGGCTGCCTGTCCCGTGACAGCATCCCACACCCGCACAGTCCTGTCGAATGACCCCGACACAATCTTGGTGCCATCCGGTGAGAAGGCAACAGACAACACATCCTCATGGCCTTCAAGTGGTGGGAGGATTGCCTGTCCCGTGACGGCATCCCACACCCGCACAGTATTGTCCCATGACCCCGACACAATTTTGGTACCATCAGGGGAGAAGGCAACAGACGCCACCGAACCATCATGGCCTTCAAGTGGGGGGAGAGCCACTTGTCCCGTGACGACATTCCACACCTGTACTGTTTTGCCCAACCCCGACACAATCTTGGTGCCATCCGGTGAGAAGGCAACAGATAGGCTCGCCCCATACTCATGGCCTTCAAGTGGCGGGAGGATTGCTTGTCCCGTGATGGCATCCCACACCCGCACAGTCTTGTCCATAGACCCCGATACAATCTTGGTGCCATCCGGCGAGAAGGCAACAGAAAACACCATATCCTCGTGGCCTTCAAGTGGCGGGAGGGCTGCTTGCCCCGTGACGGCATCCCACACCCGTACAGTCTTGTCCGCCGACCCCGACACAATCTTGCTGCTATCCGGCGAGAAGGCAACAGAATATACCCAACCCACATGGCCTTCAAGCGGCGGGAGGATTGCTTGTTTTATGACAGCATCCCACACCCGCGCGGTGTTGTCCGTAGACCCCGACACAATCTTGGTGCCATCAGGGGAGAAGGTAACAGAATATACTAGATCCTCATGGCCTTCAAATGGCGGGATGGCTGCTTGTCCCGTCTTGGTGCCATCCGGGGAGAAAGCAACAGACCACACTGACTTCTCATGGCCTTCAAGTGGCGGGAGGGCTGCTTGTCCCGTGACGGCATCCCACACCCGCACAGTCTTGTCCCATGACCCCGACACAATCTTGGTGCCATCTGGCGAGAAAGCAACAGACCACACCGAATCCTCATGGCCTTCAAGTGGGGGGAGAGCTGCTTGTCCCGTGACAGCATCCCACACCCGTGCGGTCTTGTCCAACGACCCCGACACAATCTTGGTGCCATCAGGGGAGAATGCAACAGAATACACCTCACGCTCATGGCCTCCAAGCGGCGGGAGGACTGCTTGTCCCGTGGCGGCATCCCACACCCGTATGGTCTTGTCCATTGACCCCGACACGATCTTGGTGCCATCTGGCGAGAATGCAACAGAATACACATCACACTCGTGGCCTTCAAGTGGCGGGAGGATTGCTTGTCCTGTGACAGCATCCCACACTTGCACAGTACTGTCCCCTGACCCCGACACAATTTTGGTACCATCAGGGGAGAAGGCAACAGAATACACTGGATCCTCATGGCCTTCAAGTGGCGGGAGGGCTGCTTGTCCTGTGACGGCATCCCACACCCGCAGGGTCTTCTCCCCCGACCCTGACACAATCTTGGTGCCATCGGGGGAGAATGCAACAGATAACACCGAATCCTCGTGGCCTAATATGACCCGCAGCAGAGGAGGCCATGTTGGCTCAATGCCAGATATGACATGTGGCAATTCAGTGGTGTGGAAGGTTTTGTATACAATTGTGTTGTGCGGGGTGAATGGCACCGCACTGGCATAGATGAGCAATGGATGCTCGATGATGGTATTTGCAAAGTACTGAGCAAAACGATGGGCATCATGCACCAAATGGTACAGTTTGCTCCCGGGGAAGTGTATCTGGATTATGAATTTCAGCCGTCTGTTCACAAGTGCTGGTAGAGACAAACCTGAGTCCACTTGAGCAGCCTTGGAAGTAGCCGCAAGACAACATCAAATGACTTCATGATGGTAAGGGCCTCTATCCAATGCAACAAGTGTTTGTGCATGAACTGGAATATTGAATGTCCGAGATGGTCTGAAACATCTGTTATGGAGCAGACGTGCTCAATCCAGTACTTGGACGCATAAGAAACGGAGTCCGGTAGTGACTCGTCCGTGATGGGATGTGGGAGTGTGAGGTCACACATGTTCTCATGTAACTTCTGCTCGAGATGAGTGATGCAGCGGTAAGCCACATGTGTATTGTACTGCTCGTTATTGATCGCCCAGGGCTCGAGAGGTTCTCGAAGCGTCAGATAGTCGTGGAAAGAAGTATGCAGGATACGGATCGGCTCTTCTCTGCTTCCGTGAAGCACACTTCCTAGGCGAGACACCGTTAGCACAGAGGGTCGGGGTAGTCCGAGCAGGGCGTCCACCGATCGGCAAGAGAGGGGCCTTTGCGCGATGACGATCATACCGAGGATATTTCGGAAATCATCGCAAAACGACGGGTCGTCCCAGTTACCAGCGGACTGGAGGGCAGTTTTGTAAAGTTGGCGGAGGCTTGTGAATAGAGCGGGATATGGACCCAATGGGTGCTGCTCGATAAGCTCGTCCATTCTCTCCTTGGGGTCGTGGCTTTCATCTATCAACCGGCATGCGGTCGCTGCCCATATGAACAGCCCTGCCGCCCGAACAGCGAGTGCGAGAATCTCGTCATCGCTTGGCCAGTACTGCAGAGTTTCCATTAGATACTTGACGTTGGCCTCCCGTATGTCGTGCAAGCGTGACCGAATGAATGCCACTATGTCGGCTAGAATTGTGGTAGAGTCGACACTAAGCTCCTTATGACAGATGTCGGGCCCTTGAAAGCGGTCCGAAATGTCGCGTTCGGGGCGACTGACGACCAGAACTCGCAAGAAGTGCGGCAGGTTTGCAAAACCTTTGGAAAGAACCTTTATCAAGTCCCTCCGGTCCGCCTCACTGCCCGATTCATCCAGAGCATCGATGACCACCAAAACGGGACCCCTGGACCACGCTACATCTCCCAGAGCTGTGGCGCTGAGGAGCTCGGAGAATTGCGTCTCTAGAGGCATATTCGCTATGTTTGGGATATCCTTGACGACTTGAGTGACCTTGGTGCCTATCTTCGCATTGAATTGAGCAAGCTGGAACGCCAGTGTCCGTATCAATGTTGAGGTGTCACGCTCTTGAAGCTGCCGATCAAAGAAGAAAAAGGCGCCTAGGAGGCCGATGGCATTGACCGTCCGGGCTATCGTAGTGGCCACGGTGCTCTTGCCTGTCCCAGCCAGCCCAGACATCCACATGACGCTTCGCCGGTCGTCTGAATCGTCCGAGTACCAGTTCAAAATGGCATCAATGATGTCCACTCGAGTGTTTGGAAGACATGCACCCCGCTTGAACTCTTTCATGACCTCGGGCGTCAACTTTGCTAGTAACTGATCCAATCCTGCGTGTCATTTAATTAGAAGTGTTCAGTGAGATAGCCATAGGAGAATGGAACGCACTCATATCGTGCACCGTCGCGGCGATATCGCTCGTGATCAGAGCCGTTCGCGTAGCAATGCGCCTCACGAAGTCGTCCCGCAATTGCTCAAACGTCCCCTGGTAACGAGCCAACAGATCATCGACACTGGAGAAGGTGTCCTTGACGGCGCTCCCTGTGAGATGATGAGACAATGCTTCACTATCGGTTCCATAGCACTGACCTGCAGAAGTGCGGCGAGACACATATTCTTTAATGAAGAAGGCACATATAACAGTCTGCTTCAGTATGCGATCGAGCACATTTTGTAGGAGCGTGTCCTCCTTGAGATTCTCCGCCCCGAGTACAATTAAATAGATGGACTGCATTGTTTGGACAAGCTTCACGATCTTGGTATCCCGATCTTGCTGCGCTTTCACCAGCTGCGGGGAATCAAAACACAGAAATTCAATGCAGGAGTATTTGCTTACTTTGAAGCCGATTGAGAGCACATTCCACGCGAGGTTTACCCAGGGATGTATCTGAAAAGGGATTATTGGACAAGTACGGAGTCAGGCTCAAGACAGCCGGAACTTGCCTTGGCAATCTCGTCGACAATCTTGACTAGAGCACCCATGCTTTCCATCAGCGACGTGAAAGATCCCACGAGAGAACTGTCGATTGCGTCGGCGGCGGTGCTGATAGCGTCGGCAGCTGCGTTCATCGGGGATCCTGCCAAGTCTTCATCGGCGTCTGGAAGGTGTTGTATCGCGCTTTCGAGCGCCGTGGTGGAAGTACTTGTGATGCGGGCCGTCAGTTCGCCCGTGCGTTCATTCTTCTTCTCTAACACTAGAGATATTTCTGAGACGGCGAGTTCAGTCCCCGGAACGGCAGTTTAGAGGAGGAAAAATTCTACCTTCTCCGTTACGACGAGCGCACAGTTCGAGGAGTTCTGCCAGCTTGATCTCGAGCCGGCCCACGAGAGGCTTGTTGAGCTTGATTCGACTGTCCCGAAATAAGCTGAACGTGATCTTGGCCGAGCTTGGCAATGGCAGTCTGTGGGGTGAATTAAGCTTGACGGCCTCGCACGGGTCTCCATTGGTACGACGCACAGTGTGAACTTGTCATCCCATCTCAGATCGCCACTTTCCGTCCAAGCGACGTCCTTGGTCCTCCACGAATAGTTTGCGGCGTCGATTTGGACATACGCGCGGATGTCCTTGCCTAGCTTGAATTTGACGCGCGAGACGCCGGTTGCCTGAAGGACTGTGTATCTAATCAGTTCCCCGGGAGTATGGTACGACAAGGGCTCATGAACATACCTGTGATCTCATGGGACTTTGCTTCCGAAGCGTCACTTCGCTGAGCGTGAGTAACGAGGTTTCTCAAATGATACAGTCCACTCACGCAGAAGACGCCATCGAAAGAGACTAGAGGGAAGAGCAGTTTTCCCCCTTAGAGCATAGGGGTCTCGAGGCGAAGATGGTTTTGTCAAGGACGGGTGCACGTTGTGCTTAATCTGGGCGTTTGTGGGCGCACAAGCTCTGGCAGTCACATTGATATTGCACTTGATTCGTCGAGCACATTTATCTGTGCTTAGCTGGTCTTTATCAGTACATGCATGCTTGCAGTGTCTGATGAGTATATGTGCCATCGAGTCCAAGTTGAAGAGAGCAGAAAGAAAATGGAAAGAGAATTTGAAGAGATTCCAGGCGGCACGGGCGCTTGTTCGATGCTCTCATGACTTCAAGTTGCGACCGTGATTTCTAACTTGTCTACCTCTTTGGTCCACCACTTTACTTCTCAGACACTGCCGCGAACACACCTGGATCCTTCCCACCCGCGCAGTACAGTCACATACCGGCTGTACATCCGGTGTAGGTTTTGTGTACTGTGTAATCCTGGAAACGCGGGTTGCTTTGGAATATGCAACCATCAATATGTTCCTTCCATCACGCATTTGCAAGGATGACATCCAATCGTGTTACATATACTCGTATAGCAGATAAGTACTGGAGTTGTGAGACCGTCACTGATCCAGATATTTCGCCCCTGGCCGTCAGCAATTATGTGCCGGGGCCGGGCTGCCTGCAGGACCCCGGACTATCCTAAGTGAGGTCCGATACTATTACTACAGGATACTACGCCGGGGTCGCGTGGGTATACAGGTCCGATACGGTGTGCGGACACCGAGCACAGGACTCCGAGAACTTTTCGTTGGCCCGTCAACATGTAAACGAAGGACCAAAAACGCGTCGGCCTGATCATATCATACTATTTACTCTAAGTAGCGGTCCGTTCTCGCTACTGCCAGATATATCCATACTATGGTGCTGAACGGAAACCACCCAAAAAGGCCGTTTTCGTATCGGACCTTTGCATAGTCCGGGGTCCTAGCCCCGCTCGGGTCCGCAGTGCATAGCCTCAGCGAGCGTGCTCTTGCCGCTCCTTGCCGGTCGGTTGTAAGGAAATTCTTCCGCGAGGTAGAACCATTATCACAAAAATGGGGTGACCAGCCCGTGTGGCAACTCGCGGCAAGCCCGCTGTCCATGCCCTCTCATGCTTCGAATTCATAATAATATTTCAAGCCGCTTACCACTAGATTTGTGGGCACAGGTTTGGCGAGGTTTGGCGTCGGATAGGATGTTTTAAACATGCATTTTGAATTACTGTATAAGCGCCCTGTAAATGCAATGAAGTCATTACAACCCTTCTTAAGTGTAACCACCACAGGCGGCCGGTACTCCGCGTGCAAACACTTCCTATCTTATAACATTCACACTGGATACGTTGGCGGCTCGCTCTGTAGCAGGTCTATCATGTCGTCTGCCTCCTCAGCCAACCCTGTCGATCCCATAACCCCAGCTCACTCCGATGATTTAGACTGGATAACGGCCTACATTTCCATACACTCAATGAGCGATCCGAGCAGACGATATACATTCCTGCTCTGGATTGCAGTCACACTCATTTTCCTCGTCTTTGCGGTGCTGCACTGGACCGGTTCCAGAGGTGGTTTCATTGGTGCGAAGTGGAGCAAGTGGTCCATGCGGCGGAGGACGTGGAGGAAAAAGCACAGTGTCACCGTGGCCATAAAGCGGGGTGAGCCACATAGACAACCACTCCCCCTCCCCTCCAATGCCCAGATCATGTGCCTGTGCCTTCTGCTCCTCGCAACGGTCGCTCTGTCCGTCGCGGGTCCCGACTACATCGCTCCGGGAGTCAAGGTCTGGCAGTTCAATAGTCCCAGCACAGGCAATACTACTCCGGGCGAGCAGCCCCAGTACACGATCTGGAAAACGTATTGGACCTCTGCAGGGCGCACGGGGCTCATTGCGTTCGCCCTGATGCCGTTGTGCGTATTATTCGCGCTCAAGGCACCGCCGTTTGCTATTTTTGCAATCTCGTTCATGATCCAGCTCCAATTCGACAAGCTCGCCTGGCTGCATCGCTGGTCCGGGCGGCTCATATGGCTCATGACGGCCGTGCACGTCGGCCTGTGGACTGCGCAAATGATTATCGAAGTACGGCCAGAAACAGGCCAGATGGTGCTCATATACGCATGGGGCGATATGAACTTTATATGGGGTTGGATCGTGAGTTCATATGTCTCCTCCTTCCAGACGCAATACTGATATGTTTACAAAGGGATTCGGTCTGCTGACATTGCTCATTGCACTGTCTATCAAGCCTATTCGAAGAGTCCACTACGAGTCGTTCTGGTTCCTGCACGTCCTCTTAGTCCCAATGATGCTCGTTGCTGCTGCCTTCCACCACCCGGCAGTCTGGTGGTGGTGCTGGTCGGCCCTTGCTCTATGGATTGGCGAGCGATGCTGGCGGGCAATGTGGTGGATGAATTCCAACGGATGGTTTGGCGGTATGTCGGTTCCCCAACAGTCCAACAAGAGATCCGCTCCTGTTCCAAGCAGCAAAGAGGCATTAGAGATGAAGCGCCTCGATAGGCAGCCAGCGGACTCTGCGGCACATCCGCTACCTCCGATTCACCAGCCCACTGCTCGCCCTCCAACTCTCAAGTCCCCGATGAGTCTAGCCGAAGAACAGCCAGAATACCAGTTTTCACAATCAGGCCATTCAAAAACCCATTATCCTAGCCGCAGTGCCTCCCCGTCAGCCTCTTTGAGCCTGCGAGCCGCACTACCTCCTGCCGAACCCTATCAACCCCCGCCTGGTTACGCCCACGCCGAGCTACTGTCCGGGCGCACCATCCGCCTCCGCTTCCTGTCGCCAGGCTTCGTATCGTGGGCGCCTGGGCAGCACTTCCTCATCAACATCCCGTCCGTGTCCCACTTCACCTCCCACCCCTTCACCGTCGCCTCGATATGCGACGAGGCGGGGCCCGACTCCGCCCGCGCCATCGTCCTGCTCGTCCGCGCGAAGAACGGGTGGACGCGCGACCTGTGGGACACCGTCTCCAAGCTGTACACGCAGCGCCAGGCGCACCCGAAGGGAGAGAAGCACACAGGGAGTGTGGAGATGCCCGCGCGCGGGTGCTTGATGCGCATGTATGTGGAGGGGCCGTTCGGAAGCTCCGTGCGTGCCCGGTGGGGGAACCATTCGAGCATGGTGATCATCGCGGGCGGGGCCGGCGTGAGCTTTGGCATGTCGGTGTTGGAGTATGCGTGTATGTGTTTGTCTGGGAGGGACGGGAAGGTGCTGGGGGGGAGGCCCGGCGGGTGGGGGCAGAAGGGCTTCCAGACACAGCGGGTGAGGTTTGTGTGGCTTGTGAGGGAGTTCAGTGAGTGACCCCCCGCTGAAGTATTGTTGCAATGCTGACTCGAAGGGAATAGGTCACATCCAGTGGTGTGCGGCAACTCTACGTCGATGCTTGGATATGGTCCCTGCGCCAGGGCTGCAGGTTGATATCTTCGTCACCAGGGCCACGCCGGCTGCGAACCCTAGATACAATATACCGCCTCCCGCAATGCAACCTCCGCAGCCTTCGGATATCAGGCTGGTTCCCCCAACAGCCGGCTTTGCGCGCGAGGCCAAGGCACATCTCCGCAACGACTCCGGGGAGTCTGCCGACGGCTCCGACGAGGATGTTGATCTTAGTTATTACAGCGAAAACCACAGCGGCTGGGCTCAATATGAGCCTACGCGTATGGACGACGAGGAGGCAGGCGATTCCAACTACGGGCACGGCCATGACGGCCATGACGGCCACATTCTCGACTTTACAAACTTCGACGGAGATGATGATGAGGCTTTGCCGGGCGAGGAGATGCTTAATCAGACGGTGAGGAAACAGGGCAAAGTGCGGCGCGCAAAGACGAGAAAGGCCACCCGGGCAACGCCTTCGGCGATGGACAGGCTACGCGAGCGAAGGAAGAAGAGCTCCCTGGGCCACGGCGAGATTATGCCTCCGTCGTCGGAGCCTCCGGCGCAGGAGGTTAGGGTCCAGAGTCATGCCGCAGGTACATCGCACGGCTCAAATGCATCGGTGGATCGACTGTTGTCGTATGCTGCAAAGTCAGGCACTCGCACCCCTGAGCGGCGGCTCTCCACCGCCTTGGAAGTTGACCTGGCCAGCCCGATGGCGGCGCACGGTGACGCCCCGTGGCACTCGCCGCCTTCGCGCACGCACACCCCTGCGCCGATGTACACGGAGGAAGGAAACTTCAGCAATCAGTGGGATGCCCGTTCTGACATCGCGAGCATGCGCGAGTTGATGATGTCCCGCACCGGTGAGAGGCCTCTGGATCAGATGGCGTTAGAGGTGGATGAGAGGGAGCTGCACGATATAAACGTTGTAGCCGAGCATACTCGTCCGGGGAAGCCGAAATTGGATCGCATTCTCGGAGATGAAATTGAGAGCTCGAAAGGTTCGGTGATAGTAGCCTGTGAGTTTATCGATCTCCTCTTTCGCCTTCAGCGACTGACGGGTGCGTGGCAGGCTGTGGACCAACATCGCTCAATGCGCTGATTCGAAAGATCATTGCTGAAAAAATTGACCCTGCCCGGATAAGACATGGCGACATGAGAGGAATGGTCTCCCTGGTCTCCGAAGAATTTGACTACTGAATGGAAATAGATTAGCACCCCTCATGGACATCATCACTGCACACACACAATAATATGCAAATAATATTCTGTACTTGTCAAATCATAATATTCCTTGTATTATCACTCCGCCGCATGTCATATATACTTGGATGCCAAAGCAATGCATCATCGAAGAGCGTACCTACCCCCAAAACCATCAGCAATGTTGGAATAGATTTAAAGAACAACACTGACATTTTGACTTCATACAGGCCTTCCGGTAGCCCTTCTTGCGTTTGTTCCTTTATCAATTTCAGTCCTGCATCTTGGAATACTTTCTTCCAAGCCAGGTCAGATCTGCGACCAAGTCAGTTTTTAATTAAGCATATTTCACTGCAGTGGCCCACCTTGTCAAGCTCGAATCCTGATCGTCAAACACGGTCCTTGGGCCTCCATCGTCGGTGTCCCGGCATAAGTTTTCCTTCACTACGATGAGACTTCTGCCCCCTTCACGCAAGGCCGCGCGACATTTCCGAAAAAACGCGACGAGGTCAACATCTGATAGATGCCCCAAGCACCATTGGCACCAAGCAACATCGAGCTTGTCGTTGATATCAGACATGGGCTGTGGTCCGGCGTACCCAACGCGTCCGACCACTTTCGATGATGTAAGAGGCGACGACAGCTCAAACGCCTGAAGGGTTCCCTGAAGGAAGCTGACACTTTTCGTGCTATCTTTGATGCCTTTCCAGCGGGAAGCAGGAGCTTTGGGACCAGCCTCAGACGCAGAAGCCAATCCTGCTGCATACGCCTCCTGGATGAAACTCTCGACAGGCTCGAGTAGAACGACATCCTCGACCAGATAGAGAAGGACGGTCGCCGTGACGCGTCCGATCCCAGCGCCGACGTCGATAGCGCGCGTGCGGTGCTGTCTCGGAGCCGGTGCAAGTGGGCGAATGGCGGATGGCACCGTGCTCAGTTCTGGAAGTAGATGGAGCAGGAATTGACGCGATCCCAATGCATCAACTCGAGGTAGGGTCTGCCAGTGAGAATCAATAAGCCTTCTTGCGAGCGCAATCAAGTTGAGCCTTGCGTACACCAGTTCCATATCCCCCTAAAGCCGCAGATGTTCAGATCAAAGGATTTGGAGAAACGGTGATGTTCATGCCTAAGACGCCATCCAAGCTTGCAGGCTGAGTGTTCCAGTAGTCGATGCCATCTGAGATTACTGGCTCAGGAATATTATCGGTGGTCGCGGATGCCATGATCGGTTTCTGCGCTTTAAATTTTGTATGGGCGCTTTTATTGGACTTTGAGAGATATTCATGAGTCGCTTTCTGGCCGTCAATTCTTTCCGCTTTCACTCGTACCGTCAACGCCGTTGGGTCAACATGAGTTCCCAGCCTGCAATCACCATTCCAGACGGGTTTACTTTGCACACCGAAAACACATCACATATTCTGCTTCCTTCCACCAACGAAACGTTCTTGAACCCCATACAGGAATTCAATCGCGATCTTAGCATTGCATGCATCACGACATGGAGCGAAGCACTTAATAAAACGAAGGAGGCCAAGTGGAAATTGGCGCAAGAGAAACGCGCCAAGAGAGGGGGGGACAAGAAGCGATTGAAAGGTAAGCGGAAAGTTCTGCGATCAAGTAAGAGACACTCACATATGCGTAGTTGATAAAACAGCCCCTGGTTCTACAGCAGAAGCAACTACTATGGTTGCACCAGATACTGTAGCTGTGACGGATGACGGCGCGTCCAGCATTAGCCAGGCCAGCCAAGCCCCTGTACGAGAGGTATGTCTGTCCAAAAGCTCCAGAGACCTTTGTTAACAACATGTACATAGTTCCAGAAGTCCAAGGTAATCATATTGGAGGCACTTTCTGCGACAGGCTTGCGTTCAATACGCTATGCAAAGGAAATTCCTCTCGTCAAGTACGCACTCTCTTCTTGCTACCCTATACCTTTTGACCGACCGTAGCCCTACAGACATGTCATCGCAAACGATCTTTCTCCTGCTGCTATAATCGCCATGAAAAGGAACGTGGCCATTAATGGCTTAGGGCCCACCGCAACCGAGGAAGACCCAACCCCCGTCATTTCTGACGCATCGCCTGACAAACCGCTTCCTATTCGCAAGGCAAACGAGATTCTTGGCATGGTCAGAATTAACGAAGGCGATGCGTGGTATGTCCCGTGTCTTGTTCACACGAGCCAATCTAACATTTTCCCAGCGCACTTATGTATAATCATCGCACGGAAAAGAATCGTGTGGATGTCGTTGATTTAGACCCTTACGGTACCGCTGCGCCATTCATAGACCCAGCAGTTCAATGTATAAACGACGGAGGTGAGTTCTACCTTAAATTTCGCATATGTACTTGCCTCATCGCGAATCGCCGCAGGTCTGCTATGTGTCACCTGCACTGATTTATCTGTCCTTGCGACTACTAATTATCCTGAAAAATGGTGCGCCGCCTGGATTCTTTATTTTTAATGTCACTCTTATCCTCTCTAGTTATTCAAATTATGGTGGAATACCTGTCAAAGCAGAATATTGTCACGAAGCTGTCAGTCTCGAATGCTCACAAACTCCTTGCAAGAATCTCACATTTTATAGGCTCTACGACTTGTCCTTCACACAGTTTCCACATCTGCCTCTCGGTATGGGCGTTATATTCAGCCACTTTTATGCCTATCTATAGATTTCTATGTGCGCCTATTTATCCGGATACAAAGCGCACCTATCGAGGTGAAAAAGGCAGCCAGGTGAGTCCCCCTTGTATATCATAACCTCAAATGTTCAAACACGATACCGCAGCAAAACAGCGATGTACTACATCTGCACAAACTGCCAGTCGTCCTATGAGCAGCCACTTGGTCGGATGGTAGAAAGAAAACACGAGTCGTCAGGGAATGTGAACACGCTCTACAAGACACATTCTGGTCCCACCGTCCCCGAGAAGTGTCCCGAATGTCATTCGACATTACATGTGCGCATTTCTTTGCCGCGCGTCATAGCTAGTAATGACCGTTGATGAATTGCCACCTAGATTGCCGGCCCCATGTGGGCAGGGCCTATTCACGATCCCGGTTTTGTCGGCGAGGTCCTGGAACATTTAGAGGAAAGCAAGGACAAGTACGGAACAGCTGACCGTATGAAAGGGATGATGACTGTCGCCAAGGAGGTCTGTACTCGTGCTTATACATTCTTGTGCCATCAGAAAACCTCATCCACAACCTTACAGGAACTCGCCTCGCCATTTTACTTTACACCATCCAAGGTGGCCGGTTCCTTCCACTGCCTCTCCCCCAGCCTTGACCAAGCAGCGTTCGTTTTCCTGGATCTGTACGTATGGTAGATGTACTGACGACCCATTTCTAGATCTGCACTGCTCCATGCTGGACACAAGGTATCGCGGTCGCATGCTTTGCCAGGGTCGCTCAAGACCACAGCGAAGCGGTCAGACGTGCATGACATCTACCGCTCTTGGGTCAAATCACATCCTGTCAACATGAAGAACGTACCAGAACACTCGCCGACACGGATACTGTTGGCCAAGGAACCGACGTGCGTATACATGGTGTCTTTCCATGATTGTATCTTTCTTCTGACAAGCGATGGCAGTATGGAACACAACTTCAAGCGGCATCCTGAATCGGTCACGCAGTCTTCTGAAGTCAAGCTGGTTCGGTACCAGGTTAACCCTACAACACATTGGGGACCAGGATCAAGACCCGATAACGGAAAGCGAAAGCGGGAGACGGAGGAAGAGTAGTCCTGGAGTGGTCCCTGCATAAATATTATGTCACTACGGGCGTATGCGTTTCGTCTAATTTTACAAATGAGACACGACACAGATTCTATCTAGTAAGACACGATGTAGATATTATCGCAAACAAATGGGTCGGATAAGGATGTATGAAGCACGTAGTAAAGTTCCAAGAATAAGCAATTAAAACGACGACAATGCGACGAAGAGGGTGTATGTGAGGTTATGTAGGGGTCTCGAGTGCGGCAGAAGCCTGAGCCAATTTCAGTGCGTTCTTCTGCGCTGAAGACATCTTCTTGACAGCCACCCATGGGTGCTGAAGAAGCTCAGCAGCGCCAGGTCGGGCATCGTAGTCGAGATCAAACGTTTTCTGAAGGAAGTCCTGAGCATCGGCCGAAATGTCGGACGGGATGGTAGGTTTGGCAGAAGAGCCGATCTGTGATGTTTATATGAGAAAGCGAGATAGGTCGAGCGCAGTAAACACTGACCTTGAAGATGGCTTGCATTTGAGTCAATTGAGACCAGGGATGCTCGCCTGTCAGCATCTCGACGATCAAACAACCCACGCTCCAAATGTCTGCTTTGGCGGTGTGGCATGTCTGTTTGACGACCTCGGGTGCCATCCAAAACACTGATCCCTGAAGGGAAGGTCGGTTCATGCGCTTGCCCAGCAAATCTGAATAGGGATTAGATGCGTATATCAACGTATCACGTCAGGAACTTACTCGCGCCGTCCACCTTCTTTGAAATACCAAAGTCAGATATCTTGATACCCCCCTTGTTGTCCACAAGGATGTTGGCACCCTTGATGTCTCGGTGGATAATATGCCGATCATGCAGGTAGTGTAAACCTTGAAGAATTTGGCGAACAAAATTCTTCACGAGTTGCTCTTCGAAAGCACCGTAGTTGCGCAAAAGGGCGGTAACAGAGCCTCCAGGAACATACTCAAGGAAAATGTTCAGGTAATCATCGTCCAAAGAGGAATCTGTATCCAGTTTTAACCAAACATGCCCAGCGCATGAAGTGAAGCGACTTACAGAGATATTGTACGATATTCTCATGCTGAAGATCCTTGAGAAGATCGATTTCGAGCTCCAGCGCGCTAAGCATGTTCTTCTTCCGATCTTCGTTGTTGGACGAGCCGGTGGGGAGCTCGACTTGCTTGACAGCCATAAGCAGCCCATTGGAAGCATCCATGCCCAAGTAGACCTTTCCGAACGACCCGGCGCCAATGAGGGCACCTTTGATCCATTTGCCTGTGAACAAGTTAGCCAGAGAAGACATGGTCCAGAAAAATCCTACCTCCTGACGACGTAACCGCCTGCCCAGTCTCATCTTCATCTTCATCTGAGGAATCATCCAGCACGGGCGACTCCATCTCATCCTTCTCAGGGTCCTCCTCATCAATAGGCAGCGTGTCCACATCGTCGTCCTCGCCTTCGTCAGACCCGACCTTGGTCCACTCGCTGTCGGTACCCGTGTCCACAGAGATGCTCTGCCTGCGGCTCTCAACAGACGCGGTGATCTGGTCAACAGTCATCAAGCTTGCCGTGTCTGACACATCGCGCTTGCTGCGCAGCTCAGTCATATAGCTCATTCGCTTCGACAGCCCCGACATCATCGACATCGCCGAGGACATCCTCCGCTTCCCGGTCAGATTCTCCATCGACTCGGAGAACGACTCGGCCGATATGTTGACAGGCGGCAGGAGATGGGGTGACGAGTCCTTCCTGGGCGGCTCTGGCCCCTCGTCGTCCAGCTCAATGGAGCGCCCGTCCTCTGTTGAAAGGGACATGCGCGGGGGCTCGTCAGTAGTGGGCGTCGTCTCGCCCGTGAACATCGACACGCCAGGCTCAAGCGGCTGTCGCGACGCATAGAACGACGACCGGTCGCCCTGAGTGCTGCTGCTGAATCTGGACGGCAACGGCGCCGCCGCAGCCGGATTCCACGATATGGTGCTGTCCCGCCTCGAACTGCCGATGGTGGAGTGGCGCATCATGCTGTGGCGCGCCGTGCGCTCGAGCACCTTCTTCTCCGTGAAGGGGAAGTACTCCGCCAGATGCGTCGTAATGAGCTCGCTGGGCGGGCGCTGGCCAAAGAAGTTGCGGAGTTTGGATGGTTTGTTCGAAGTCGATGGGCTCTTGGGCGCGGAAGTGGCCGGCGAGAGCGGTGGATCGAGTGCTTTTTCGGGATGGGGCACTCCAAGCCCACTGAGCACGCTGATCGTGCTCGCGCGCTTGGTGTGCACCGGCCTCAGATACTCCTGGAACGACTTCATAGAGTTGGGCGAGAGCAGATTGCCATCGCGGTCGAGATCGCCAATCGGGAGCACAGGAGGGGAGGTGGGACTGGTGGCGCGCAGTAATGGAGGTCCTTCGCCGAAGAATTGCGCGAGGACCTTGGTGCGCTTGCCTTTCACAGCGCGACGGAGCGTCAGGCCGCGTTCACGCGCAGGGTTGTCCGGTCGCGCGTGGCAAATAGACAACAGCTCGCCCTCCGTCAACGGTTTACCTGCCTTCAGATCAGAACAGTCCCCGTACGGTAGAAAGAAGGTATATGCTCACCAGGCCCGCCACCCTGGCCCCAATCAATATACACCCCCCACCCATCCAGACTCAACCCCCCGTCGGCCGTCTCCACCAGATCCATGATATCCTGCGGATCTGACCTACCCCCGAGCTTCCCAAACTTCCTGAGCACCTTCTCGAGCACCTCGATCCCACCCGCACAGTCCTCCGCGTTGATCGTGCACGAGTGGCCCTCGTCCGGCAGCATAAACCGCACCAGCTTCCGCTTCAAGTCGTCCAGCGACGGCGCCTGGCCGTGCTGCACCCCGCCCCGCGGCATCCCAAACGCCGTCGGCGTGCTCGGGGTGAACGACTCCGCGATGGGCGACAGCGCCGCCTGGATCTGCTGCGCGGTCGGCGCCTGCAGACCGAGCCCCAGTCCCTGCTGCTGCGCCTGGCTCACCGCATACGGGTGGCTCGTGTTCGTCGCGCTGTTCCCCGTCGACGGGCGGCCCTTCCCGCTCTGCGGCGCGCTCATCGGCGAGTTCACGCCCGCAAAGGACATGTTGCGGTTGTGGCTCACTGTGCCCGGGTTCGGAGAGCGGTTGTTCGCGCGCCCCGCGGGGAAGCCGCCCGCGGGCTTGCCGCCTGGGTTGCCCGGGCGCGGGTCGGACGGGAGGCCGTAGGGGCTGGCGCTGGCACCCCAGAGGGCGGTGGCGGTGGTCGGCGTGCTCTGGGCCGGGGTCGGCGCGGGCGGGAGGGGGGAGTGCGCGTAGGCGGGCACGTCGCCGACCACCGTGGGCGTGCGTATGCGCTGCGGGCTGGCACCGACGGGCTGCAGCAGCCCGAGCGTCGGGCGGCCGGCATGGGAGGGTGGGTGCGGGGGATGGGGCGGCTGTATGCGCGGCGCAGGCATGGGGTGGGGGAGGTTGAGGCGGTGGACGCCAGAGCTCCCAGGCGTCGACCCGTTCGAGCCCATGCCATTGCGGCCTGAGCCTGCATCGCGCACGAGCTTGGGCAGGTCGCTTTTGCCATTCGAGCCCGAGCCGTTGAGGTGCAGCGGTGGCGGTCGGCCATTCTCGAGCCGCCGCGCCAGGCGGGACGACGATGCGGGGTCGCTCGCGCCACCCGTGTGCCCATTGCCCGCGGGGGTCCACCCGTTCTGCTCCCCGTTCCCGTTCACATACACCCTCGGGCGCGGGGCGGGCTCGAATGTGAATGCGCTCCGGGTCGCGCACTTCTGGCGGAGCGTCTTGACGGCGTTGACGATCCGGAGCCGATCGCCGATGCTCGCTATGCCCATCTCCCTGAGCGTGACCTGATCGAGCTCGAGGAGGACGTCCCCGCGGATGTCACTCGCCTTGAACGCAGGCGCGTGCGCCCCACACTTGATGTCTGCGAGCCACCGGGCAACGTGTGCATCTGTCCATGTCTTGATAAATTCGTTATAGGCGACGCCAGGCGGGGAGTCTAATGGCAAGAGGGAGTTGCTGGAAGCGGCGCGATCGAGGGTGGGGGTGCTGGGGAACGGCGAGTTCTGGCCGCGGATGGGGGTCTTGGGGAAGCGGGTGGAGAGGACGGGTTGCTGGGTCTGGAATGTGGATGTGGGGGAGGCGGGGGAGGAGTCCTTGGAATTGGACTGGGTCGGGGAGTCGAGCAAGGGAAGGGCGCTAGAGCTGGCCGCCATCATCATCTCACCTCAGTGGCCTGCAGCGATTATGAAAATTGCCTGGACTAGTAGGATATGGGTCGCAGCAGAGATAAGTACAGCCAGAAGGAGATCAAATGCGTCTCAGATCAGATAGTTTCCGGTGAGAGTATAATGTACCGGGGCAGCAACCAAGGAGCAGCTGTCCCACCGTCGTCGTCGGTCGTTGATGGCCCAATTTACGGCAAAGGCCAGGGATAGCCGCAGGCTGGGGTATACACGCTCGTCGTGGTAGAGTAATGAGAGCAGAAACGACGGACCAGGAGACCTTATGGACACAGAACAAGGCAGACAGGTCGGATGCACTCAGCTTTTCACGCCACACGCTATGCCTATTGGCGCCCGCAGCATTAGTGACATCTTAGGCACACATACGCGTGCACATCCCCCTGCTTTTGTCTTCTGACCGGACGCAAATCCTTATCAGACAATGACCGGCACCAAAATGAGTTTGCGATACAATTGGACGTCCTCGCATTGTATTACAGCAATGAGCTAGTTGATAGGCGTCTCGCGTTTGGGTTTTTTTGGTTCCCTTGCCGGTTCTTTGTTCGTTACACCGGACACAGCACAGCCCGCTTCGCCCACTTTTTTTCTTTTTGCTGCTGTTGGCTCTGTCTTTGTTTTCTTGTGGCTGTAATAGTAAGTGCCTTTTGCTTTGTGTTGTGTGTGCTGGTGGGTGGAGCTCTATGGTTCCTGCTGATCGTGAGCCGGAGTGTTGGGGTTTTGCTGTGCTGTGTCGGTTTTACTGAGCACGTATCGGGCAGGTGACCCAAAAAACCCGGACGCGAGACGTCTATCAACTAGCTCGTTGCTGTAATCTGACCGCAAAAACAGGCTAAACCAAGCCGCCACTAGTTGCAGCTTTGCCATCAAGTGCCTTGATGGCGGTCCGAGGTCAAGATGGGAAGGTGGTGGCCAGTACACCGTGACTGTCCAAGCTGCCACCTTTCTCTCATCGATGAAGCATATACCCTCTGAAATCTGGACACAAATATGCTCAGAAGCCTGCACTGACACGGGCTTCACTGGGCTCTCTCTCTCGCTCGTATCTAAATTCGTTCGCGCGGCTTCTGAGCCTTTCAAGCTGCAAAGTGTGGCACTTTTTGGGCCGTACCGCATCATCGCATTTGATTCCTTCCTGCTAGAGGTACCAGCGCATCTCCGGCGCATACGATATCTCTTCATATCCTACCATTCGCTTCCCACAGATGGAGTGAAAGCCAGCAGAAGCCACCAAGCGGTAGTCGAAGGGCAGATGCATATGTCAGAGGCGATACAGAGGATCTTAGCCAACGCCGCCGACTATGTGGAGGTCCTAGAGATCCATGCCCCCTCAGTCACATTGTACAACACGCCCAATGAGCCCATCCCACTCATCCCACTCATCCCATTTCCCCGGCTTGCCGATCTGGCCACCTATGTCAACAACCATCCCTTGCACCGCTTGGACCGTATTCCTGCCGATATGGATGGCAACTCCGAACGACCACTCTACCCCAGACTTCGCAAGTGGCATCTGACACAAGAACCGCTCGGGATAGCTTACGACAGCACAAAGATGTTTGAACGCATATCCGAGCTTGCGCCTTTCCTCACGCATCTGCGCGTCTCAAGAATAAGACAAAACCCGTCACTTCTGATCGATTTGGCAGTTGGCCTGGGGATCGAATACTTCCACCATGGGACGGAGACCGAGTTTGGGAGGCTGCCGTCTTCTGTGCAGAAAGTGTACTTGAAACCTTCGAGCTCTTGCAGCAGAGGAGAACGCGGCATAGCCAGGGGGAATTATATTACGGCTATGATGGTTTTGCGAGATTTGAATCAGCTCGGGGACGAACGTCTTGTGGTCTTGAAGCCTTACGAAGCGGCGGAAGAATCAGCGAGAGATCGGCACTGGGACGGCAGACTGGGAATCAGCGGTTCGCGGAGAGGAGGGATGCTGGAGCCTTCGGGACAAGCTGCCATCTGATGGGCAGACAATAAATTAAACTTAGGCGGCGACTACTTCGGCCTCTTCGACTGGTGAGTCCATTTGTGACCTCTTGTTTTATGCATCGCATTCTCACCGGACGCTGAATACTGCAAAGGGTGTTAGAATATCGAGCATGTCGTAGCGTCTACGGCTCACGTCCGAAGCCTCTAGCTATGCCTTTGCAGCTGCGTGGATTAGATGGGTGCCGGATGGTGGAAGTAGGGGTACACCTATGGACCATCTTTATTATTGAACGGAATCTATATTTATTGCGCTTTGCCATCAACTTGTGACTTGATGGCAGCCCAAGCTGGACAAGATAGGTGGTGGCCAGTACACCGAGGCCCCCGGAAGTTCCCCCGTATGCTTGTCCGGAATATTGGCCAAATTCGGGCCTCAATTACGCAAGGCATGAGGCCTTAGTCTCTCCTAGACATATCACAACTGACTCGTACCTCGTCTGTAATGAGGCCTCAAGTACGCAAAAACGGACAAATATAGTCACGTGATAGCCACAAAATCCTTTAAATTTTGCGCCGTGCAGTGGAAGGTTAAACATACATATGGATATCACCGTCAATGTATATACATGTACAGGTAATACCCAGAAGCCCCCCGTCTCCCATATTATGTGTATCATGCTGAGTAGGCTGGCCTTTTCTTGCTGGCGCCACCAGGGACGCGGATTGTGAGCTTGGGCATGTTGCCGAGAACACGGCCAGCTGAGGCTTTGTTCAGAGAATTATTTTGCGAGATGTTGTGGACCTGTGGTATGCGGGGATAGCTGAGCCCGAACATCATTTCAAACTAATGTTATAAAGATGCGGCATAAATATGTTATGTGATTCGGTATCTACATGCAGTGCTGGGAGGCGCAGTGAGCATTTTTATGCATTGATATAGAAATTACCTGCCGGCATCTGGTTGCGAACCCTGGTATGTACGCAAACTCCGGACAAAGATGGCCTCGTTTGGGCTCAAATCGCCCTCAAATTCGCAAAATTCGGGCAAAGATGAGGCCAATTTTGGGCCTCAAGTACGCAAAAATCCGGACAAGCATAGGGGGGAGCTTCCAGGGGCCTGCACACCGTGACTGTCCAAGCTGCCACCTTTCTCTCTCATCGATGAAGCATATACCCTCTGAAATCTGGACACAAATATGCTCAGAAGCCTGCACTGACACGGGCTTCACAGGGCTCTCTCTCTCGCTCGTATCTAAATTCGTTCGCGCAGCTTCTGAGCCTTTCAAGCTGCAAAGTGTGGCGCTTTTTGGGCCGTACCGCATCATCGCATTTGATTCCTTCCTGCTAGAGGTACCAGCGCATCTCCGGCGCATACGATATCTCTTCATATCCTACCATTCGCTTCCCACAGATGGAGTGAAAGCCAGCAGAAGCCACCAAGCGGTAGTCGAAGGGCAGATGCATATGTCAGAGGCGATACAGAGGATTCTAGCCAACGCCGCCGACTATGTGGAGGTCCTAGAGATCCATGCCTCCCCAGCCCCATTGTACAGCAGCTTGCCCCTTGTGTGCATCCGACTCATCCCGTTTCCCCGGCTTACCGATCTGGCCACCTATTTCGACAGCCATCCCCTGAACTACGTGTACCGCATTCCTTCCAATATGAATGGCAACTCCGAGCAATCACTCTACCCCAGACTTCGCAACTGGCATCTGACACAGGAACCGCTCGGTAACGACGACCCCAATATGTTTCGACGCATAGCTAAGCTAGCGCCTTCCCTCACGCATCTGCGCTTCTCCGGGATAGGGCAAAACCAGTCATTTCTGATCGAGCTGGCATCTTGTCTGCGGATCGAATACTGGAACTATGGGACGGACACCAAGTTCGGGAGGCTGCCGTCTTCTGTGCAGAAAGTGTACTTGAAACCTTCGAGCTCTGGCAGCAGAGGAGAACGCGGCATAGGCAGAGGAATGTATATTCGGCTATGATGGTTTTGCAAGAATTGAATCTGCTCGGGGACGAACGTCTCGTGGTCTTGAAGCCTTACGAAGCGGCGGAAGAATCAGAGCGAGAGATCGGCACTGGGACGGCAGACTGGGAATCAGCGGTTCGCGGAGAGGAGGGATGCTGGAGCCTTCGGGACAGGCTGCCATCTGATGGGCAGACAATGGATTGGACTTAGGGGACAACCACTACGGCCTCTTCGAAGTTCGGCTGGTGGGTCCATTTGTGGCTTCTTGTTTTATGCATCACATTCTCACTGGACGCTGAATATTGCAGAGGGTGTTAGAAATGTCGAGCATGTCGCAGCGTCTACGGCTCACATTCGAAGCCTCAAGCTGTGCCTTCACAGCTGCGTGGATTAGATGGGTGCCGGATGGTAGAAGTAGAGGTACACCTATGTACATTCTTTATTATTGAACGGCGAACGAAAGTGTCATGCTGGTATGGACGCTTCTCAGCCCTAGTGAGCGTGACTCCATTCACTCATTGGCCTTCTGTCTATGCTGCTTGCGCAATCGCCCAAGATAACGTCGTGACTTGGGTTGGGGTCATATGGTCCAGGTCACCTGTTGCAACCATACTGTGATTGGTCAACTGCCTAGGACGGCTATGCTTCAAGGACGTAGTACAACCCGAGGCTATTCAAATATTTCATCAAGTGACTCAGTACTTTGTAGTCGACTTGCACAAGGTATGAGTGTCTGTGCATCAATGCGCGACGAGGTATGGGATTTATAGTGGACAATACAATAACGATACGACAAACTAGAGATACAATCACTTGCCACCGGCACTGAACTTGCTGTATAACAAACCAAAACATCAGCACACTGCACGGGCAACAGCAAACAGCGAGCACGAACGTTACAGATTTGGTGCCCTCCGAGATGGCATGCTTGGCGAGCTCACCGGGGAGGATGAGCCGCACGCTGGTCTGGATCTCTCGCGACGAGATCGTCGACTTTTTCGAGTACGAGGCGAGCTCTGCACGCGCCGATCAGCAACCCGCACATGGCACACACGTGGGGGAGAGCACGTACTGGAAGCCTCTGTCGCGATCCGCTCAAAGATGTCGTTCACGAACGAGTTCAGGATGGCCATCGCCTTGTTCGAGATACCCGTGTCGGGGTGCACCTGCTTGAGCACTGTGGACGCGGGCACCGTCAGCGCTGGGCGAGGAAGGCATGGGTGCAAGGTGGACTCACCCTTGTAGATGTATGAAGAGTAGGTCTCTTTTCTCGTCTTCTTGCGCTTCTTCTTCTCACCGTCGACGGGCGCTGCCTTCGTCTTGCTCGCGGTCTTCTTGGCAGCTTTGGTAGCGGACTCGGCCTTGGCAGGGGCCTTAGAGGCGGTGGAAGCAGGGGCCTTGCCGGCTGTGGATGCGGGCTGCACATGCATCCATGTCAGTGCATGTTGGGGTCAACTTGGATAAGGAATACACACTTTGGGGGCCATTATGGGATTTGGGCGGCGAGGGTTAAAGAGGGGCCTGTGAGACGCTAAACAAAGCGAGATGAGTATGCGTCGCGTTTGTTATGCGATTGGTAGACATACGAGTGCAGTGAGGCGGAAAGGGAGGAAGGGCAGGTGGTGGGAGGGAAGAGAAAAGGGTTAAGTGAACGCAGCCATCTCGCTGCCTTCATATATACACGCGGTACCAATAAATGTTTGTTTACGATCGAGTTGTGGTCACGTGCGGTCAACGGCGCGTCGCGAGGCGAGGATCACAAGTATAGCATCTTATCATACTAGTGCCAGTCAAGCATCTTATTTACATGTTATACTGCCAGTCATCCCAATTGTACCCTGCTCATCCACCGTCCACAGCTCCACGCTGCTCTCGCTCCTCCACGCCCCGTGTATCGTCAGCGCAGAGTTGATCACTACAGGATTGCGCGCGCGATACTCGAAGTGAGCGAATTTGGCGTCAGGGTTGTAGAACTGCGTAGTCTCGAGGAGCATGAGTGCCGTGAGAGGTCCATGTACCAGCCGTTCTACGCAGTCGTAGCAGTTAGCATGCGAATGCAACAAGGGCAATCAAACGGACCTGGGTATCCTTCAACTTTCTGCGCGTACTCGCGGTCGAGGTGGATGTGGTGCCCGTTGAACGTGAGCGCCGAGAAGCGGAAGAGTGTCGTGCTCGTCGGCGTAAACGTGAACGAAAAGTCCGACGTCGCGGGTAGCCCCTCCACTATAGATCACTTTCAGTCAACATCTGTAAAGAGACTCGCAATACACACCTTTCCCGGGCTCGCGCGCCCCTCCACCCGGCTGCCCAAGCGGGAGATACACATGTGACCGTCCTTCCACCACTCCCACCTCCCCTCCTTCTGCCGCATACCCAATCGTCTGCTCCACAAACACCATCGGTCCCCCCTTCCCCTCATCCTCCCCAAACCCTTTCTTCACCACCCTCGTCACCTCGCTCCGTGCCACCACCTCCTCTCCCACCCTCAGCCCATGCCCGTCCACCCAGCGCATGCTCCCCCCCGCCCACATCCTCCTCACGAACGGATGCGGCGGGCAAAAGTCCGAGTCCGTCCCGTCGGGCCTGAGCGCCGCCTCGGGGTTGCGCGGGTGGAAGAACGCGAGGTGGTGGCCGTAGCCGAGGGGCGCGCCGGGCACTGGCGGGGCGCAGGGCCGATTGGGGTGCGTGCCGTCACGGGTGGGAAGGGTGATGTGCAGGTCGGCGAGCTTGGAGGGAGAGAGGGTGTCGTGCATGGTGAGGGTCTTTGGGGCTGTGATCCATGCGTCGAGGGCGACGAGCGATGAGGGGGAGGGTGTGGATATACGACGGGCGCCCAGGCGGGAGAGGGTGGTTATTGGGCGAATAATAGACATCGTAGAGTGCTGTTAGACGATGGTCGCAGCCTGAGCGAGGATGAGGACCTTGACAGCGGATGATCTTTCGGCCGAAAGCGCCGATTGACTACATTTGTGGGTTTACGTTCGGTCTGCTACATCCAATTGCAAGTACTCTACATTCCACTAATGATCTACGCCTGCTTCTCACAGATCACCACATTCGTCTTGTAAGGATACTCAAACTCCCCCTTACCCTCATCCCTCCACACCAACCCATCCCCCCTCCTCATAATCTTTTTGATTTCCTCACACACACCCTTCTTCTCCTCCTCACCCAGAATCGCGATAGAGCTAGAGCTGAGCGCGCGCTCTGTAACAATCTCGAGCGTGCCGGGTAGGGTATACTCCCACGTCTCTTCCTTCTCCGGCTTGAATGACGCGCCGTAGGACGGCAAGCCGAAGAACGTGCGCCAGAGGCCGATGGGGAAGGACATGTGTCCCTCGACGAAGTCGCGCAGTTGGGCGACCCAAGCCGCGGCGTCTCTGTTTGATGCAAGTTAAGGAAATATCAACGTAATTAGCAAGGTGTTGATATCGGTATTGGTTGACGCACCGGTCGTCGAGGTTCCATACCAGCGCGACGACACCATTCGGCTTGAGCACCCTCGCGAACTCCTTCGCCGCGGCTTCGTAGTCGGGGCACCAATGGAATGCCTGCCACCATATTTCCGTCAGTACTTGATACATGATCTCCCTAGATCGGCAAGAACACTGAACACTAACCTGCGCGATGATGATGACATCCGCCCACCCATCCTCGACCCCCGTTGCGGCGAAGCTTCCCTCCGCAACGCTCACGCGCGGGTCCACCACCGTCCGCGCGAATGTGGCGCGCATCCCCGCGGACGGCTCGACGGCCTTGAGCTTCCCGAGCGAGTCCTTCCACTCGGGGTGCGCGAGCAGCGCGCGCGTGAATATGCCTGTCCCCGCGCCGATCCTGCACAACGTCAGCGCGTGTATAGCTCGATTGAAGAGTGGATATGAGCTGACTCAACAACGTTGACGGCCCCTGCGGTCTTTACCGCCTGCCGGATGTGCGACACCGCATTGGACTGATAAGAAGGCCTCGCCCTGCCATTGCCAAGTCAATATTAATGTGAATCGCTGGCCCGGTAATTTTATTGAATCGGCATGCGCATTGCGCACCGGTCATAGAGGTCGTTTGTTCCTGCGCCATAGCCCTGCTGCGCAACTGCGTGGATGGAGGTGCTCATCGTTCGGATAAGAAATCGGGTGCCGTGGCTGCCGTGTCCTAGCGGGTGCTTTATATAGGCTGATTTTTATGATTTTTGTGGTTGGGCGATGGTTTATTGCAGGCCCCTCAAAAACCAGGCATGAAGTCGGATCCTGGTCCAGACCCTTCCTATCTGCTAGGTAAAATAGCAAAATATATGCATGCGATGTGTGGTTGCCATTTTACCTGGCAGATGAGAAGAAGTCTAAACCTAGTCCAGGGAGATTTTTGAGATTTGGGACTAGATCGAGGCCAAGCAAATATATGGTGTGAGGGGGTGGATGGCGTGCACGTGTATATGCGGCGGTTGGTACGGGGGAATGGCGCTTGAAGGTTGGGACCAGATTTCGACTGGCGTTGCAAGTTGCTGAGCAATTTATAGCAGTTAAGATTGATTACACTCTACACTGGCCTTGTCCCGGTCTATTAATACTGTGATCATCGGCAGCGCTGGAATGTTGGAAGGAGCAAGGAGCAAGATCGGGGACGGCCGGCGTTTGTTTGGCAGAGTTCGCGCCCTCAGCCCGTGCTGCCTTCGCACCAGTTGCATTATTGGCGGCATATCATATATCATATTAGCCAGATATATATTTTAAATGGCCGATAGTCTCTCGCCGACAAAACGCGTCCAGGATGACTGAAAAGCCTAAAAACGCGTTTGCAAGCAAAATGTGGCTGTGTTAACTGTGGCTGTGTGAACTCGCTTTGTTGATCGTTTATTCTGGTCACGGTATTCTGGGTCCAAAATCATATATAAAGTCTGGCCCCCAAATTATCTCTCTCTCTCATCAACCACCACCATCTCGCTTTCACTTCTTCTTGTCCACGATGAAAGCGACCTCACATTCAATGATCTACCTCGCCGCCGCCACGCCGCCACCAAACCTTCGTTGACCCTGCTCTTCGCCGCCAGCCGCCAACATCGTCAAGCCCGCCAGCTTCGAAAGCACCATACCCGCCAGCCCCAAGAGCGTCGTGTAACCCATTCAACCTCTCATACAACTTGGATAACCCAACTAACACCCACTTCTCATCCAGATTCGCCGCCGCCGCCGACGCCGATGGTCCTGAGTTGCCACACCCTCTCGTACGTTGTCATCTCGCCCCCGTAGACCTACCTGTCTCTCCACACCCATGACTCGCACCCTCGGGGCATTAGCTGCTGGACACGCGAGATTCGTTCGGCGCGTCTAACGACTATGTCACGTAGACCATCATCATATGCTTCGGCAAGGTGCTCTGGAAAGGGAAGGCACACCTGTAATTACTCTCTGAGTAATAAGCTGTGAAGACCAACTCGGGGTATTCTGAAGGGGGGGCGCAGAGGGGCCGAGGCTTCCTCTCCCCTCCCTGACGTCTACAGCTACATGGATTCTCGAGAGATGGGCACGGATGCGGCGTACGAGTCGGAGGGGCGCTTACCTGGAGGCGATCATCGACAGTATGTTAGAGCTCGTTCGGCTACTGTTCCTCGGCCATTTCTATAGAATTAAATGATGCATTTTCTTGTGTTTCCCATGGAATGACAGCTATTTGTCATCATCCAATTCATCAGCCAGTTTGCCACATTTCGATCGGAGTTTGAATCTGACTGCACATGATCGGCAGTTGTGCCGTTCAGCTTCGATCACAATCCACCATGGACCTGAATGACTGGGCTGCGTACTATGAACAAGCTCGACAGAGACGGATTACTGGCTTCAGACGGATTTCTGCTCTAGTCACTATGATAATGCATATCTACATGATTCTCATGTTACAGCTTTTGGAGCAAATCCCCCCTCATCCGACCCGGCAACCATATCATACATCTGCACTCACTGGCGCGGATTGGGTCATGGAGCTCATGACAGGCCATCCGAGATGCATTAGGACGGAGCTCGGGGTGACCCACCTCGTTTTCGCGGCCCTTCTGGAAGAAATGACCGCTATGGGTTGCGGTGCATCGAGGCACGTCACACTTCAAGAACAATTGGCGATATTTCTCTACATGGCTGTGACAGGAAACACCATACGGCATACAGGGGAGCGTTTTCAACGCTCAAACGAGACAATTGCAAAGTGAGACCATCGTCACGCAGCAGCTGATCATTGATGGCTGATCTAACCTACAGCTACTTCAAGACCACATTGAATTTTTTTTCCGAAGGCCCATTCTACAACAAATACATTGTATTGCCCGCCGAAGATGCTCCGATCCCGAGGAAGATACTTCGCAACCCAAAGTTCAAGCACTTTCAGGGTGCTGTTGGGGCTCTTGACGGCAGCCACATCGCCTGCTCCCCTCCAGCAGATGTTCGCCCGATCTACCGCAATCACAAAGGCTTTTTATCTCAAAATTGCCTTTTTGCATGCAATTTTCTGTTCGAATTTGTGTATACTTTGACCGGGGTTGAGGGCAGTGCGACTGATACGAGAGTTTGGGAGTTGGCAAGTGGGACATTGCCAAACGGGTTACCAGGAGGTTTCTCTTGCCCAGAGGGTCAGTACTTCCTAGGCGACGGCAGATATCCCAGCTGTTCCTGGATTTTAATCCCATATCGTGAAATCTGCTATCATTTGGCTGAATGGGGTCGCGCGGCAGTGAGGTATGTTCTTTCCACTGCATATCATAATCCATACTAACTAATATTACAACTTTGTAGTCCCATAAATAAAGAGGAACTATTCAACTTGCGCCACACTCAGTTGAGAAATGAGATCGAGCGGCTGTTTGGCGTGCTCAAACATTGATTCAGAATATTGCTTCTAGCCCCTGAACACAACCTCCAAATCCAAGCCCGCATTCCAGTCACCATGGCCGCCCTCCACAACTTTATCCTCTTCCATGAGCCGCTTGACGAGCCCGAAGCCGCCTTTGTAGATGTTGCCATGGGAGAGCGCCACGGAGACCCCCTTGATCCCGATCATTGTGCATCATCTGAGCAGGCTGAGGGAATTGAGCGACAAGCCCGGACACTAGATGATGTGATTGGTGATGCGAGGCAAGAGCAGATTGCGACGGCTATGTGGGAGGATTATGTGTTACTTTGAAGGCAAAGAGGTGAACCAGTTGATGGTGATGATGATGTTGAAGCTTTGGAGCCAGTTGTGGACGGATAGATAGATTTCAAGTACAATTATGCAGATTGTTCTTGTGAAAACAATGTATATTCGTAAATGTATTGCATACAAGGTAGTCGTGAAGATAGCAAGAAGACGGTATTGTACATGAGTGATAAGGAGACAGTAATATGTGAAAAAAGACATGCATACACGATGACGCTCCCCAGCCAGCCAGACTAGATTCCCATCTGCTTCTGCTTCTGTATATCCTCGAGGATCCTCTCGGCGAACATCTGCTGCAGCTCCTTGTCGTTGCCAGCCCCGAGGAAGGAAGTAACCCATCGCGGGTTGGCTGCAAAGCCTTCAAGAAGGCCGGTCTTCTGCTCGAGGCTGAGAATCAGCCCGCTGTCCGGGCTGGTGATGACAGCACAGGCCTGAGTCTGAGCTTCTGTGATGGGGTCTACGTTTACATTGTGCATGGCGGTCTCGAAGGATGTCGTCATCTGTGTCTGGTTATTCATAACCTGCTGCCAGCGGATCTGATCCACCCTCTGGGATGGCGTCATGGCAGGCACAGCGGCACCTTTCCTCTTCTTGGACGCAGAGGCCTGAGATGCAGCGGATGATGTGGGAGGGCCTGAGGCGTCATAGGATATTGATTGGATGTCCTCCCTATCGGAGCCCTTCTTCCTCTTTGAAGCATTCATGGTGAATGCTGTCGAGCTCCCGGCAACAGGGTTAATCATGGTCGCACCACTGCTTTCGTAGTTGTGCCCCACCGGCGTGCTGAAGTCGCCAGGGTGGGGGGTGCTGGCGATACGCTGGCGACATCGCCAGAGTCGGAGGTGCTAGTGATGTCGGGGTGGGTGAGTGTCAAAGTAGTATTGATGGGTGAGTATACCAGGGCGGCCTTGGCCACCGATGAAGAGTTTATCTCGAGCATTTTCTCGTAATAGACCCAACCAGCATTACTGAAATTCTGCATCTGTTGGGGGCCACATTAGGTGCTGACAGGATGGGCAAGCAAGCATACTCACAGCAGGTTTCTTCTCGAAATATGCATCCCAGACGTCCTTCGCGGCATCTCCCACAATGTTGGCACCCTGATTGTTGTCCCAGTGGAAGCCAGATGTGTTCTTGTAGTTATTGATTGCACCCATGATAGTTTTGAGCTGTTGAGTTATGAGTGAGGTGTGTTCAGCATTTGGGGGTTGACTTACAGCTGCTTCGCCGCCGCCGTTGTACTTGCGCTGGACCTGAACCGCCTTCTTGGCAGGTGCCTTTGGATAGGTTTTGTTGAGGTGGGCAGCAGCAGCGTTCCACATGGTAGACTTGAAGCTTCCTTCTCCACTGGCAGCCCTAT
>KV417563.1:6016-16917 GCA_001630335.1 Athelia psychrophila | reverse complement strand
CCCCAATACGGCTTCATATCTGCCCCACTGGATATTGGCATTTGCGCTGCCCTTGAGAAGAACCTTCACAATGCTGGTGCAGTGATGTCTGGATGCTACCACTCGCGATGCGGTCCCATCTGCGCCGTTCTCGATAAGCATCTTGACGATTTCGGTACGACCGTGGGTCACTGCCGCGTTCAATGCGGTATTGTATTGTCCTCCCTGTAGATTGACATCTGCGCCATGCTCGAGAAGCATCATGACGATTTCGGTACGACCGTGGGTCACTGCCGCCTGCAATGCCGTCTCAGTACCTCTTCCCTGGAGATTGACGTCTGCGCCGTTCTCGAGAAGCATCATGACGATTTCGGTACGACCGTGGGTCACTGCCGCATTCAATGCGGTATTGCATTGTGCCTCCCTGTAGATTGACATCTGCGCCATGCTCGAGAAGCATCTTGGCAATGCTGGTGTGACCTCTGAATGCTGCCGCCTGCAATGTGGTACTATACCACCCTCCCTGGAGATTGGCATCTGCGCCATCCTCGAGAAGCATCTTGACGATTTCGGTACGACCGTGGGTCACTGCCGCCTGCAATGCCGTCTCAGTACCTCTTCCCTGGAGATTGACGTCTGCGCCGTTCTCGAGAAGCATCTTGACGATTTCTGTACAACCGCGGGTCACTGCCACGTACAATGTGGTATTGTATTGTCCTCCCTGTAGATTGACATCTGCGCCATGCTCGAGAAGCATCATGACGATTTCGGTACGACCGTGGGTCACTGCCGCGTTCAATGCGGTATTGTATTGTCCTCCCTGTAGATTGACATCTGCGCCATGCTCGAGAAGCATCTTGACGATTTCTGTACAACCGCAGGTCACTGCCACGTACAATGTGGTATTGTATTGTCCTCCCTGTAGATTGACATCTGCGCCATGCTCGAGAAGCATCTTGGCAATGCCGGTGTGACCTCTGAATGCTGCCGCCTGCAATGTGGTACTATACTGCCCTCCCTGGAGATTGGCATCTGCGCCATGCTCGAGAAGCATCTTGACGATTTCGGTACGACCGTGGGTCACTGCCGCCTGCAATGCCGTCTCAGTACCTCTTCCCTGGAGATTGACGTCTGCGCCGTTCTCGAGAAGCATCATGACGATTTCGGTACGACCGTGGGTCACTGCCGCATTCAATGCGGTATTGCATTGTCCTCCCTGTAGATTGACATCTGCGCCGCGCTCGAAAAGCATCTTCACAATGCCGGTGTGACCTCCGAATGCTGCCGCCTGCAATGCGGTACTATACTGCCCTCCCTGGAGATTGGCATCTGCGCCATGCTCGAGAAGCATCTTGGCAATGCCGGTGTGACCTCCGAATGCTGCCGCCTGCAATGCGGTACTATACTGCCCTCCCTGGAGATTGGCATCTGCGCCATGCTCGAGAAGCATCTTGGCAATGCCGGTGTGACCTCTGAATGCTGCCGCCTGCAATGTGGTACTATACTGCCCTCCCTGGAGATTGGCATCTGCGCCATGCTCGAGAAGCATCTTGACGATTTCGGTACGACCGTGGTTCACTGCCGCCTGCAATGCCGTCTCAGTACCTCTTCCCTGGAGATTGACGTCTGCGCCGTTCTCGAGAAGCATCTTGACGATTTCTGTACAACCGCGGGTCACTGCCACGTACAATGTGGTACTATACTGCCCTCCCTGGAGATTGGCATCTGCGCCATGCTCGAGAAGCATCTTGACGATTTCTGTACAACCGCGGGTCACTGCCACGTACAATGTGGTACTATACTGCCCTCCCTGGAGATTGGCATCTGCGCCATGCTCGAGAAGCATCTTGACGATTTCGGTACGACCGTGGTTCACTGCCGCCTGCAATGCCGTCTCAGTACCTCTTCCCTGGAGATTGACGTCTGCGCCGTTCTCGATAAGCATCTTGATGATTTCTGTACGACCGCGGGTCACTGCCGCGTACAATGTGGTATCATATTGTTCTCCCTGTAGATTGACATTTGCGCCGCGCTCGAAAAGCATGTTCACAATGCCGGTGTGACCTCCGAATGCTGCCGCCTGCAATGCGGTACTATGCTGTCCTCCCTGGAGATTGGTATTTGCGTTACGCTCGAGAAGCATCTTCACAATGCTGGTGTGACCTTCGGATGCCGCCGCCTGCAATGCGGTTCCATAGTCTCCTCCCTGATGATTGGCATATGCGCCATGCTCGAGAAGCATCTTCACAACGTCGGTGTGACCTCCAAATGCTGCCACCTGCAAGGCGGCTCCATGACCTCTTCCCTCCAGATTGGCATTTACGCCGTTCTCGAGAAGCATCTTGATGATTTCGGTACGACCGTGGTTCACTGCTGCGTAGAATGTGGTTTGTAGTAGGAGTTTGACGTCGGCACCACCCTCCAGGAGAATCTTGGCAATATGGGCGTGATCTTGGGCTACTGCTGCGTCTAATGCAGTACCATATAATCCTCCGCGGAGATTGACATCAGCGCCACCTTTGAGCAGCATATTGACGATTTCGGTACGACCGTGGCTCGCTGCCGCCTGCAATGCGGTTCCAGAATGTCCCCGGATGTTGACATCAGTGCCTCGCTGGAGAGTTTGCTCAACTATGTATTGCAGGCCAAGCAAAGAAGCATAATAAATCGGATGCGCCACCTGTTCGGCTAATTCGCGAAGCCGGGGACGCACTCCCTGCCAAGGATTTTCTGGGTCATATATTTCCATCCAATTGGCCAGTGCATAGTTGGAGTGCGATGTGGGTAGAAACAGGTTTAGCAGCAGCTGCTGAAGGGCAGGGTACTGGGAGTTCTCCGCGGAGAGTAGATGTTGATCTGCATACTCTGCCGCATATAAATGAAGTGGAAAGGGACCAGTCTCTTCCACAGGGGTTTTAACAGAATCGAGTTTGTTGAAAATGAGGAGATAAGCGATGCACGTCTGGGCGATGACCGACTGGGAGAGCCTCTCGCTGATGGCAAATTGCGCGGCCGTCCCGGTCTTGATGCGGTCGGACATGAGATATTCCTTTACAGAGAAGTGGGCCAGCTTGACAATACCTACATGACGAGGTTGTCAGCGATCATCAATGTTATGTGAATCAATACATTTACCATCCGTCATGGTGACGAGGCCGGAACAGATAGTAAGAGCATTGCTGGGATTTGAATATTTCAAATCTGGATCATAGCAAGGGCCTTCTGCCGCATCAAAGTCCACTGATGACACTTCAGCGATCTCCTCGAGTCGCAAGGCGCGAGCGGAGAAGGCCAACCAGTGAAGCATGCGAAGAAGCTCGTGGCGGCGAGTACTTCTAGTGAGAATCTGCTCGTAAGCCTCTTCTAGACCTTTAGGCAAGGTCTTCAGCTTCTCCTTGACCTCCTTCGTATTCATGCAGGTTTTCAAACTGTCAATCTGCATTGCGGCCCATCTGAACCTACGAACGAGGTCAGTTGTGGCTATATAATGAGCACAATTGTCCTCACATTCCATCGGCTCCCCCCACCAACGTGGTCTTGATTAGGGCTCGGATCGGCTCGCTCCAGCGAATGATGAGCGAGAGTTGATCGTCCAGAAATATGCTGATGTCTTTATCCAACACCTTGCCCTTTAAGAATACTATACGGATGTTGCGAATGCGCTCGAGGTGACTTGTAATATCGGGCTCCGACCGACTCGTGGTCAGAAGATGCCACCTTGCCGAGTCCCATCCCGCCATAGTCTGGATCCATCGCAGCAGATTGGATCTATCTCCACTCTCATCCAGAGAATCGACCATGATGTAAACATCATCAAAGGCCCCAATCACTTGTCTCAGGGTCTCTTCCAGTGCCTTGACAGATGGTTGCTCGCGGCCGTGGCCGTGCGCCTTATACATAGCCATAACGGCCCCGGGCGTTCCGCCAACGCGAGAAGAGAGCTGCACCAGAACCGATCGCAAGAAGTTCTCATACAGCTGCAGACCCTTGTTCGCG
Organism: Athelia psychrophila; assembly: GCA_001630335.1. Taxonomy (NCBI): domain Eukaryota; kingdom Fungi; phylum Basidiomycota; class Agaricomycetes; order Atheliales; family Atheliaceae; genus Athelia; species Athelia psychrophila. The sequence continues at coordinate 12,942 of KV417563.1, read as the reverse complement.
TTTCGGCTGTCGAAAAAGAAGTACGCCCATCCTGACAGAGGAGTCTTGCACAAGCCTTTGACAGCTTCGATAATGGCCGAGCTAGAAATCGAGTTCAGCTACAGTTTAAATTTGTAGGCGCCACAGCAATAAAACGAACCAAAGAACGGTCTTTCCACATCCAGCTGATAGGAATCTCGTCAGTGGAAGATAATTATAAAGAAAGATAGTAACTAACGAGCGCCATATATACACAGGAGAATATTGGGAGTTTCCTTCCACTCCGCAAACTGGGCACCATCAAGAAACCAGTCACCCGTGCCCGCATGTCGTTTGAGCAGTGCTGCATTGTAATTTGGGGATACGTCGGTTGCCCACAGCCAGCCGTCAACCTTTCCGTCTTGGACATGTTAATTACGAGCAGAGTATGCATTCAGAAGCTGACATACCTAGTTCTGCATCATGCTCCACCTTTAAGCGCTGCTCGATTGACTCCAATACAGCATGCATCTCCGCGCGCAAATCACCGTTATTGTGCACGGTATAATCCCCTCCAACGTTCATTACGTGGGCATTCCCTGAAATACCCAAGTTATTGATCGTCTGACGGCGTAGGATTAGCGCAATTGCCGACGCCAACTTCATTCAGGTCAAGTGCTTACTTGGGATTCGTGTCTTGGGTGCTGTCTTGTACCGTCTTCGCTATCGGTTGGTCGAGCTCGTTCAACTCCCAACGTCGGAGCTGTGTCGCGCTCAGTCGATATGCATCGTTTCATTAGAAGAGACTGCGTACCTAGGTTGGAGCTCGTAGCAAGCATTGGTGCAGACGGCTCATCGCATGATGGTGGATATCTGGATGTATTGTTGGCCATGGCGGAGTGGGGAAGGGCCGGTGCGATTGTTATGGGTGACTTCTTGAAAGGCTGTTGACGCATGGATGCCTCATGTTGAACCAAGTATAGGCGCCCACGCATATCAGAATCCGGCCAGAGCAGTGTCAATCGCACCGCATGTGGCTATCCAAGAACCGAGCGGAAGACGCAGTGAGAGCGCTCGGGCATGAACTACGTGTAACGTGAGTAGGCGACGCTAATAGTACATAGGTGACTAAGTGCAGTGAAATACCTTCGAAAGGGCGCTTGACGGTTGAGGTGAAATAAAATAGGCAGGCAACAAGCCTTGGGCGCGTGCGTTTCGACAGATTGTCAGTACGCAGCTAAGGGTTGGGGTTGGGTTGGGGTTTCCCGCCAACCGTTGACGTAACACACAGCTACTTGAAAGAAAAGACCAGGTTGGCAGCGTATGGGCGGAAGTTCCGAATGCCAACAAAGTTCATCTTTCAGTAATTCGTAGACTTGTAACAAGTCTGAGTATGTAGCAAACTGATGATACTTAGAGTCTTAGACTGGTAAAATGGGGGCAATAAACTGGGACGCGCGGATGTTGTTCAAGCTGAGGGCCGGTTGGCAGGGCGCTGAGGTGAGCACAAAGTCTCCCGCGCCCCAATCAAGGACCCCATCAAACTAGACCAGGGGCTTCCCCGATAAGGGACCTCCGGAGCGTTAATGATCGGCGGCGACGCGTCGTCGTCGCCGCCGTTGCCATTTCCTTCGAATTCGTCACCACCACCACCTCCTCCCTGATTTCACCTTCCGCCCGGACTTCAAAATGCCGTTGGGTGCGTATGTCCGGGACAAGCGTGTGTGCAGATGGGAGCCGGTGCGTTCGTGAGTGCATGCATGAAGGCGGTTGGGATGACTGTTGGGCTTGGCGGCGCAGATGGTGGGCGGGCGTGTGTTCACACTCCCGCACTTCGAAGGACTTCACCGCGGGGTGGGCTCACAAGTAGACTATAGGCATTTAGTACACTGTTTGTATTGTTTCAACCATATTTTGCTGTTTCCCCTCTGTCCCCTCTGTCCCGCCCCTTACAACTGCTCTCCCCCCTAGTCTCTCTTTCGGCCACAAGTAGACGCTACAGCTCTGTCAATATACATTTGTACTTAATAAGCTCTTTTCTACTCCTGTAAGGGCTCGCAGAACAATCCAGAGACTGAGTTGCTAAAGGCCTCTGCTAAGGAGATGCAACAGCGGTGAAGGACCCTAATTGACTTGGTTTTCATACTCATGGTGCCAATCACACAGATGATATTGTGTACTAATAATACATCATAGTACAGAAATCAGCGATATAGTGAGGCAGCAATGGGCTGGGGGCAGGAAGGGCAGCGGACCGAGACGGGAGATGACTGACAATGGTGCGGACAGGATTGGACCTCTGTGATGACGGGGAAAGTAAATGATGCACCTTGAGACAGAGGGTAGCCCCCACAGTCGCTATCACGGAGGGGGGACGGAGAGAAAGGGACGGGGAGGTGGTGGTGGTGATGAGGGAATAAATGGCAAACGGCGACGGCGACGCGTCGTCGCCGCCGAGTCGCCGCCGATCAGTAATGGAGATCCCTTATCGGGGAAGCCCCTGGTCTAGTTTGATGGGGTCCTTGATTGGGGCGCGGGAGACTTTGTGCTCACCTCAGCGCCGGTTGGCAGGACCCCGGTCTATGCCTACTAAGGTCCGATACGAAAATGGCCCTTTTGGGCGGTTTCCGTTGAGCGCCACATCCGCCCAAAGACGTCCTTTTTGTGATGCAACATAGGTTTTTTGGCCCTTTCCGTCAGCACTTCGTATCGGACTTCGCTGGCGACCAAATTCGTCCACATAATGCATTGAACCTTAAAAATGGGCTAATCCGTCCGCATAAACAGATGAGGGGCTGTATATAATAGCAGCAATGGAGCTGTGATTAGAAAGGACTGTAAGAAATAACAAAGAAGTAGAACAGAGTAGAACACGATAACGAAAATGGAATGCGAGAGTGTATAGTGTATATAGATGCAAGGCAATGTGCTGGCCTACTTATACAATGAACGGATGTGACGAGCCTGTACACGCGTGCGCCAGTGCGAGGGACGGAGGTATGTCGTGGAGGAGAAGTGGCGCCGGCGGCCGCGCACCTCCCGCGTCCGCATGCCGGATCGGACCTAATTTTCGACGACCCCCGGGTCTTGTAAAAGATTGGACAACCTCAAAATTTAGGCCCTCTTGCGTCCGCATAAAATCGGACATGGCCTCCAAATTTGGCTCAGGGGCGTCCGCACAAATATCGGACCTCACTTAGGATAGACCGGGGTCCTTTCGAGAGCGTCAGCTGCCTCTTCATCGGCGCGCAGAGCTCCGTGAAATGCGCCATGCGCCAGCGGAACTTCATCACAACGACGGCCCGTTCGCGCGCAGTCCTAGGCTACGTCGCGAAGTGTTTGTTTGTTTACGGTTACGATTGCTATCTCGCTCGCCCCCTGAATGCCTAAGCTCGGTCTTAACCCTCGGCCTCCGCCGCGGAAGCTAGGGCGACTGGTAAAGGTCGGCTAAAGCGACGCGCTGTAGACAGTCGGCCCCGGACGCCCCTTGTTCTTGCTGCGACGAGTGGGCGAGAACATGCTGCTATAGGTGTATGGGTAGCAGCCCGTGCGACTGGCCCTTGACGTAGTCCAGAGATGTATGTGTCGCGTTAGTCGCTTGCGGGTCGCTACTCTACTCGGCCTCGTGCCGTGCGTGGAGCTCTGTTTGCCCGGGAACGGGCGTATGTCCATGTAGCGCCCGAACAGCTTGCACTCGGTGGGCAGGTAGACCAAGTGCCCGACGCGCTCCAGCCCGTCCCTGGGGTGGCGCCAGCAGGACGTGCCCGAGGGGCGCAGCGACTAGCCGCTCTGGCCGCTGGTGCCGGCCGGGACGGGGACGGGGAGACGGACGGGGAGAGGCACGCAGGGTCGCAGACGCACGGGGACGGGGGGCAGGCGCACGGGGAGAGGACACCGCGCGGCGGGAACTAGCGGAGCTCGCGCGCGTTGTAGGCGCGGAACAGGCAGAGCCGCTGGAACTGGACGTGCTGCTCGCGCGTCCCGGCCTTCCGGTACTCGGGCGCGTCCATCGGCTCGTACTTCGCGTCGAGCGGGTAGGTCGCGGTCGGCAGGCACGGCTCCAGCGTGAGGCGGTAGTCCGGGTCGCGAACCCAGTAGCAGCTCTAGCGTCAAAACGGCGGAACCCACTCCTCCTTCTCCAGCTGAAAGTAGCCCGCCGGACGCACCCGCTACTCGCCCCACCCCATTACTCGCCCCACCCCTGAGTGGAAACTAGCGCAAGTCGCATCGCCGACGCGTCAGGTGCGGCAGGATAAAGTGGATGAATAGTCGGTGGGGCGAAACGTGAGCGTTAGNGTTCTTCGTGCGTGGAAGCAGGGCTCCTATAAGTCCGAGCAACGTAAGCGCCTGGGCCGCCCCTGCACGCGCTGCCCCTCGCGCTTGCGCGCGCGCGAGACGCCCACGACGCGCTTCGGCAAGTACTGGAGCACGTGCTCGGGCAGCGGCGACTGCTGCTGGTCGCGCAGCATGTGCTCCAGCTCGCACGAGCGATAGAGGCAGCGCACGAACGACACCCAACACAGACCCCCCCCCCAAACAAATACCCAGTCGTAACCGTTGACCCCGGCAGACCCCCCTCCCCCGCGTGTACAGCGCAGGTGCCCCGTAAACCGCCGCGCCTTCTACCCGAGCTGCTAGAACAACATATATCACGGCCGCGCAGGGACGTGCCTCAGTCTACGCCTGACCCCACTAGACTCGTGCTTCCGCGTGGAACGGCGGTTTCCCCAACTATTCCTGAAACTCGGCAGATGTCCCGAAATGTGGATTAATGGCAGTTACGCCTAAATCGGATATGTACGATATACACTGACGATGAACTCTGCGTGGAACCATACGTTACAAGTAGTAGCGGAGCGTGGTCCGGAAGCGGACGCGGAGTAGGCGTCAGGGGAGCTAGAACGAGTCGCGGTATCCGCTGAAACGCGACGAGGCGCGGTTCATCACGTCGAGGTCGCACAGGAGACGTATTATGCGGGGTTATTGGACGGCGTGCCCGTGGAGGCGGAGCGCGAACAGACGCGTGGTGGGTTAGGCTAGTCGCGAGCGGGCGAGGGGAGAACGGGCTCGCGTGCGTGGAACGGCCGAGTGCTTATCGCGTCAGCACCACTCGGCGTCTACGTGCGAGAAGGGCGCGCTGCACTGACAGTCTAGTTTCCAGACTTAGCAACGCCGGTACAGGCGGACATTAAACTACTCTAAGGATCGCCCCTACCGCGACGCCGATCTCGCCTCCCACCCGACCCCTTCCCCGGAGCGACACTTATAAGCTCAGCGGCGGCACTGCCCAGGTGTTCCTAAACAGTCCCCGACGCCTGTGAGTCCCTGGTAATGCATCGTGTCGGGACGTGTCGGAGTCGGCCTGAGCCTAAGACCAGGACCAAGCCCAGTAGCAGTAGATGAACCGTACTAGAACACTGACAGCCTGTAAGCCTGCGCAAGCCGGAACGTCTGCGCTGCTGTGGTGTTTATCTGAGCTGAGATGTATTTCGTGTGCGCCTGCGCGCGAGCGGCAAGCCAACGCTGGGTCATTACTGAGTGGCGGACTGGTGTTTTTAGTAATTTAAGTCGGATATATTTCGTGGACGGTCCCCAGTGCCATGGGGTAAAGAATAGGCGTGCTACTCGTGGAGGCAGGTGCGTCAGCGCGTCGTCCCGAAGCCGTGCCCGTGCTTGCTGGAGATACTGGCCACGCGCGTACCGCTAGGCTATTTCACCGGCTAACTGTAACTGAACCGTAACCTTAAACCGTCCCGCTCCGGAAGAATAGTCAGCTTACGCTAGAGCGTGTAGGCCGTCCGGCATTTCCGGCGTCCCCGGTAGTTGCAACAGCTCAGTCGAAGGTAGGTGAGAAGTTCATTCGACATGTGCGCGACTGCAACACGTCCGAGCCGCGCCCCTGTCCGTAGAAGTGTGCGCGCGACGAGCGCGTGGGGCTCACCTTCCTGAGCGAGCCCGCGTAGGCCCGGCAGCTCGGCAGGCGCCCCTACGCGCGGCGCAAGCTCGCGTGCCAACTCCTGGGCGCGCGCCTGTAACAGCTGCCGTCGAAGCGGCGCTGGCCGCAGCTCCTACCCACCCGCCTACAACAGTAGTAGCGCGTCCAATCACCGGCGTACTTAGGTATACGGTATATGGCATACGATTACCCTTAAAACCCCGTCCGTAAGGTGACCACGGGGCTGATGCTCCGGCGCCGGTTCCTCGAGCGCGCGCACGAGTTCGGCTTGCCGCAGCAGCGCGACTATACCTTGGAGCTTCTGGCCACGCAGTCGGGGCGTGGATGGTTATGGTTGTGGAACGGTTAATTGCAAGGGAATTAAACGTACTTGTCTCTTTGGCGCCGGACCCAGCGGGTCGACGCGCTGGAGTAGCTCCGCGTGCTCCTGTTGTGCGGCGTCAAGGTGGCGCCGGAGACCGCGCGCAAGAAGCCGCAGGGCAGGATGCCGCGCGACAAGTTCGGCCTCCGCGTCCGCTGCACCCTGATGTGGGAGGGGCGGTGCGAGCTCCAGCAGTGCCTGGCGCGCGTGTCGTTCTCGATGTAGCGGTAGGAGCCGCTCCTCCTTTCCCCGCCGCACCTACGCCTCTAGTGGTCCTAATAGCCCGCGCCCCTGCCCGACCACACCGCCCTGCTCCGCTTCCCGCTCAAACTCATGGGCATGTTCTGCTGGCACCACTATACGCTCTTCTTCCGCATCTCGTAAGCACCTAACATTTCATGAACCTATATGTCACCACCGGTTTATTTTACCTTGGCGGACTAAACGCACATTGGAAACACCTGGGAGCGCTTTCGATAGGCTGGAGTACGGATCATTAGCCCCCCGAATGTTATTGGGTAGCGGATTGGTGTTTTTAATGGAACGGTCGTTCCAGACTGAGAGACCGTGGGGGTATTACTGTGTTCTCCATTGTTCAGCTGAAAGCCGAAAGCTGAACTGCGCCGGTTGTGTCCTTTGCGCGCGGTTGGC